>JAHZNP010000109.1:0-145411 GCA_020615345.1 Triops cancriformis
AACTAGATCCAGTCAGGAACAGTTTTATATACAAAACGCATTCTGCAAATTTTTAAAGGATTCTGAGATAACCGAGACCATATAACCGATTAAGGGATGGAGACGAATTGTACAAATCAGAACCAACAGAAAGATGAAAGCCGAAGACGATAATACATCGTGAGCTCGATGTCGTTCGTCTTAAAACACACAAAACAAAACAAACAAACAAGCAAATATAGCCGAATTCATTTCACGACAGAACCGACGAATCGAAGAAGGAAAAACTTGAAGATAAAAGGAAAAAAAGAATGACTCAAGTTTAGAAACAAATTTAACTGTCTATTAACATACGAAAATACAAGTCGAGAATGACTAACTCACAGATTCACTCCAAGAAAAAATTCAGCCTTCTTTCGACAAAAGAGGTAAGGGACGACGTGAGATTTACCAACTGACTGGTCAAACGCTATTCAAACGCATGCTTTCACTTTCTGAAAACAAACAAATCATAGTTTTCATTAGTATAATGCAAAAATCTAAAATTTTAATTGGGTTACCTAAATGAAACGCGCGACATGTTGTTAACATGTATTTGTAAATCATCACGGAACCTACGCACACAATTCTTGAGTGAAGTTCCTCGAGATTGCCGATATTTTGCATGAAGAACATGCACGAGGGCACACCGAAGAACACATCTTAACGAATAATGTAGTCCAAATCTGCAAGACAGATAATGAAATTAGCAATCTTATCACTGTGTGATTCTGAGTTACCGTTAGTACACAAAAAAAACTCCACTCACACCTCAATTGGGTCGATAACTTCTGACACATGAGATACTGCCACTGATGTGCCCATTTGTCATTCAAAATCCAACGGTACCAATAAACTTGGACGTCACTATCACAAAATGGCTGTTGCTCTTATTTCCGACTAAGCGGTTGGAGTTAACAATCCTAAGCACAAAAGAGAACGAAACCAAAAACCATTCAGAATAAACACTTCCTTAAATACCTAGCAGAACGACTTGTGAAACTTCGTATTCTCTAAAAAAACGAGAAAAAATGTCACCAAACTCACTCGAAAATGCTCAACCGGTCTTGCCGATTTGCGCAAAATAAATCTGCAAACTTAGGGTAACATCGCTGGCCAACACATTGACGTCACGAGCTTTTGTTCGACCCATTTGCCAAAGAACATTCTTCACACAAAGAACATAAAAACACCCAGGAACTAAGCTGTCAAATCTGAGAATTAAATTATAGAAATAAGCTATAAGCCTACACTCACAAATTAAATGGCAGGCCGAGTTCCCTTCGTCACGTTTCAGAGTTAGCCAACCGAAGCAAAGTCAAGACTGCTACTTTCCACGCTGTAGCTCTCAGATGTTCCACGACCAGCGTACTTGGCACTTGGATAAAGTGGACCATTATTACAAATTTTGTCCTCGTGACCACGCTAATGTCACCTTGACCTGAGAACAAACGCTTTACTGAAACGATTCGAAAAGGGAATTAAGAAAGACAAACCTCACTTACATAAGTCACACAGAAGTATTTTGGGAAACACCTGAAACTCGATCAGATCCAGATCAGAGCTGCCAATCAAACAAAAGCCTTTCGGCATATTTGCAATGTAACGTTCTAGTCAAAAGCTTACGGTATAGTGAAATCTGCCGTTCACAAGGCTCAATGCATCGCCTATAACAGAGTAAGTTTACTCCCGACAAGAAAAAACTCGACAGTGAACCAAATTATACCTCGCTTGATTACGTTGTTACGTAGAAGAGCATACGTCTCGCCAGCACTTGAATATCCTTTATTCATTTTGTTAACTTATTTATTTTTTGATTACCTAGCTCTCTAATGTAAAGTTACTTCACTTTACTTTCACTGAAAACAGCGAGCTTTTTGTAAGAGCACAAAACGCAAACATCACCTGTTGAACTCTCGTGAACGACTGACCCAAGCCGCAGCAGGGTGCGCTTGTCTGCGTGACACAACAACAGTAAGGTCAGAAAAGCACGCCTTTGTAACCTCCAGGGCATAAAAAGCCCGCTCTACTGGAAAACAAAAACTCGCTACGAAAATGTCATATCAAGCTAGGTATGCTATTCTACCTAAAATGTGCAATTATTTATTATATCCTCTAGTAAAATTTTTATAGATGTAACAATTATAAGGAAAACTCACTGGAAAAGTACGTGACTTAGGAAGAAAACGGCTATAGCGTGCGCAGAATTTTGGGCCGGATTCAGATTGTTGTTGGGATCAAGCTCAGCTTGGACGTTTAGAGATAAATAACCTACGTCTGAAAGTCTCATTGAAGAAGGCTAACTTTCTATAACTTTCTACGTCAAATGAACGTGTACAGAAGATCTGAAAGCTAAAATTCGCCCAAAGGGTCGCACGGTGGTGAGATTTGTATATAACTAGGAAGCCAAAGTTGGGAGTGTAACCCTTCATAATATTGCAAGCTCAATTTTTCTTTCAGTGCTTTTATTTGATAATCAACCCGAAAGTGTACATTAAGTTAAGAAGCGCATAGTTATGGACAACGTACACTGTGTAGCTGTTTGCCAACGTAAGCAAAAAGCGGTACTTTTATTTAGAAGTAAGAATTTTATATTTAGAAGCAAAACTTACATGTAAGTTGTGCTTCTAAATATTTACTACCCTTTAACCAAACTACCAAATCAACCAAATCAACGACAAATACAACGATGTGGAATTCCAAGTAGGCTATTCGTTTATAGACGCCCGCAACCATATGGCATACAAAGAGGTTTCCGAAAAAAATACACCTGTTTTGGTGTAACTCCACTGCAGGCATCACAAGGGTGAGAAGGTTGATTCCTCAAATAAACCTCTGCTGTACACATGCAAGATTCAGTAGGAAGACGAAGGTGTTTTCGTTTTACCAACAACTTCCAGTTAGGAACACCTGCAAAAACTCAAACCCAATTCGAGACGGAAGGTATCACAAATCATTGCCGCTGTCAACTTTTCCTGATATCCCCGGAGGCCGTTAACGTACAAAATCTAAGAATGAAACGGAGGGGTTGACCAAAGAAAATCGACTTACTTAATGTGAAAAAAAACAAATCTTTGTACGAATACCAGCTTCGAAGAAAACTACTTGAAAAAAGATAAAGATCCCAAACAAGTCCCTACCCAGGATTTCGGTAGAGAAGTATTGGGGATGGGAAGGGGTAGTAGCATCTTCAACCCTCATTGGTATGGGGATAATCCCAAGTACAAACAAAATTAAGAAGAAAAACAAGTATCTTTTTGTTAACAAACGGCCAGTTCAATCCCACTCCCCTCACACAAATCGTGGGAAGACCTAAAGGGGGCGGGTGTCAAGAAAATCTAAAGAAAGTTATCACATCAATCAAATTGCAACGGTCTTGACATTTTTGGCTAAGGGGTAGGTGAAATGCAGCCAAATTCTGGGGTGGGGGGTTATAAAAAATATGACTTTCGCTAACTGTACTTACTTGAACACATCTTGAGAAAAGTATCAACGTTCTGCACACCTACTACGTAGCAAAGCTTCCAATTTCTCAACATTGCACAACGGTTCACAACGTCCGGTCCAGGGTAACCAAGTTGTAAGGAACGCTAATACTTTACCGACCTCTCACGTCGCTCTGACATGCCTCCGGGTCGTTAAAATGTTCAGCATGTGAAAACGTAATGCTTGTAAGAGAAACACGCATTACGCGGAAACCGCTAGTAAGAGAGAACCGCTTGTAAGAGAAAATCACATATAACGAAAACCCCAATTGAAGAGAAAGAGTGCGCAGTAAAATATATTGTCTAATCCTTGATTATAGGACTTTTTTAATTATTTTTCATATTTTATTATTAAGAACACTTCCTTAAAGCTTCCAATTTCGAATTTTCACTTTATTATTTCGTTATAGTTAAATGTTACCCAATACAAGATAGGATAGGATTAACATTCACTGTAGTCTTTCACCGTTTCACCCTTTTCTCTTCCTTTACCTTTCGTTCCTATGGTTATAAAAATACCCTGATCAAAACCGGTAAAAGTTGGCTGTCAACTCAAACTGACTGAAAACCGGTCTTTATCGAAGCCGAGCCGAGCCGAGCCGATCATTGTCAAGCCGAACCGATGTCGGCTCAGCTCGGCTTGGCTCGGCTTGAGCCGAGCCGTTTTTCAGCCCTATTATATACCCCTTCACAAATATACTCGTCGAGTCGACGAGTATATTTATGTAAATTTGGGAAAATGTGATAAACTTTGTGTTATATGGTTTGCTACTGTTAACGCGCCACTTCTTTCATTTCTCTACGAGACATATCCTAAGATTCCTACAAATTTCTCCTGTTACAAAAAGATAAAATGTAGTTATGAAATTCTTACTCGATACATGACTTGTACATGGATTCAAAATCACCATAAACTGACGGATCACACACATTGATATACACGTTCAACATATCTCTAACATGTCCGTCGGGAATACACTCAAATACTTTAACAATCTTTCTATACATAGCGTAACGAGCAGTACCGTGTCCCCAGTTGCAATACAGAGGATCAGTTTCACGGCCAGTTGTACTCCATCTAAGAGAAATGAACCGTCTAGCCAAAGCCGAAGAATTTATTTTAAAGTATTCAGGATCGCACCCCTTTGGAGGTTTTTGACAGAGGTGGTACGGAAGCTCATTTATTGTGCACACGATGAACGCTCGATTTTGAACGGTATCACCCCATATTTTCGTTGCTGCGATTCCTCCCGTGGCTAGTTTATTAATTGTAGATATATTTGTATCAGACATAAACATCTTAACAGTCGAGTCATCCAATAAGAATCCAGTTTGTGAAGCTTCGAGCTTAAAACGACCAACTCCCGATGCATCAGTTGCGACCATTTTGAAAGCAGGCGATTCGTTAAACATAAAACTCTTACCAGCTCCAGCATCGCCCCAAAACAGAAGACTGGGCAACAGATCAGGGATTCGTTTCCTTTCTTTCAGATTAGGTAATAAAGAAATAATTGTAATGTAATGTCATTAAAACTTTGTTTTTAGAATAGAAACCAGGGCCAGCACGTTCTACAACTTCGTCAATGATATTTTCTTTTGTAGCAGCACCCTTCTTTTTCTTTGCTTCTACAATAGACTCTTCAACAATATCGACCGAAGCAGAACGTTTGCTGTCACGCTTTCCAATATAGTTACGATCATTCCGAATGTTATTTAAGGGTTCAAAAGAAGGACAATATGAAGATGTAAGCGCTGTCTCTCCCAAATTCACACCAAACAATATGAAGTCGACTGCAATCGTCGAAGCAGATTTGTCACATCCGTCGACAAGCAACGAATGTTACCACGACGCTCTGATCCAGAGTCATCATGTTCATCGGGAAGCTCAATGGGTCCAATAGACAATTCCCATTTCTTTTCGTTAAATTCAAACGGATTATTCTTGTGGACAGGAAGGTGGTCGTGAATTCTATCGAGTAAGTTAGCAGGGACCGTGAACGCCCAATGAGTGGAGCGTATTGCTTTACGCATGATTACAGTAGACCGAAGTAGTATCGTGTCTAGCAATACTATATATACTAAATGTTTAAGATTGCTTGTATTTCAGAGACGTAGTAGCTCGATCGATAATCACTCTTGGTGTACTATATATACCAAATTTTTAAAACTGCTTGAATTCGAGAGACGTAGTGGCTTGATCAATAATCGCTCTTGGTATACTATATATACTAAATTTTTAAAACTGCTTGAGTTTGACCAACTTTGACTGAACTCCTCAATATGGTAAAACCATCTATCTACAACTCATGCTTCGCTTTGACAATCTTCGTCGTACTCCTCAAAGGGTGGAACCTTATGATAATAGCACATCGCTTCTTGAATTATAGAAACCATCTTGGACTAGGTATCGACAAACCTTCTTCACGAGACTTAGGAGGAATGACAAAGCGATCGAAAACTAGCTCACGCTCATCGTCAGGAAAATCATCGTTAACATAACTATATTAACACATCAAATAGTTTTGGAACGCGCTTTTTCCTTGTCCTGCTCCTTTTGCGAAATTCCAAGTTCATTGGAACATGCCTCACAACACACAAAACTGGAAAAGACGGGAGAAGCAGATTTTATATTACTGAAAACAAACAATACCAACGCCAGGGATCGAACCACAGACCTTTTGATTGAGAAACTGAGCCTTATCCGACTTTGTGATCCGACCGACGTAAATCGTTACACGTTACGTATAATTAAGAAATGAAACTAAATGTCAGTACGACACCTTTGAATGCACACCTCTAATTCTTGGTCTCATAAAGCTTCGATTTCTTTATAGAATGAAGTGTCAAAATTTCTTACGTTGTGGCAAGCTCCTTTATTATGTATTAGAAGCAAAGTTGTTTGTGAGATCACGTACAGTACTGAGCCAATAAACCGGCGGGGAAAACAGGTACAGAGCGCGTGGGCATGTCCAGGCAGTGCTTGAAAGGGGTGTGTCTTCTCCCCGCTTGCCTAGACTGTTGGCAAAAGCATAACCCCGTGGAAGGAGTTTGGCGCTTGCCTGGACACGCACGTGCCATTCAAGCACTCTGTTCCCAGCCGGGTTTTTTTGCCCTTTACTGTACAGTACTCGGCAAAAAAAACGGGCCAAACAAACTTCCGTATCCTATCGCCACGGCAGTTGCGTGAGCTGTGTCCCACTTTTTCGTCTTTCGAACGTTTTTGACTCGCGAGGCTTCCTCCCACAGTGGCGTGCGACGTTAGCATACAGCGGTTTGGTAAGCCCGATTTTTTTTTACGAGTACTGTACATTACCTCTTTTCCCCGCCGTTTTTTTTTTGCCCCTACTGTACGTCAGGGCAAGAACTGCATCACTATTAATTATGGACTTAAATTCAGCGGCTGGTATACTATGACGTAAAATAAAATTAAAAGGTTAATGAGTCCCGTTAGATTGCCCAAAATATTGTTTATTATTTTTGGCGGTTCAACGCGTAATATAATAAAAGAAGCGATAGTTTATGATATGGAGATCGCCTGTTTCTAATTCAACATCAAATTTTTGGGATGTAAAAACGGACACATACTTAGGATTTGGACTAACTTTTACGGTTATCACAGAGGACAGGAATAACACTGATACCCGGGGTTGCTGTTACCATAAAAAAGACTGCCAATGAAATTCCAATAAGAAACTACAAAACTGTTAGATAAACAGTAAACGAGTAACGTGAATAACGAATCCATATAACTTCATGTTCAACTCGTAAAAAATTACTTTGGTGCAAAACACGACATATATTGTTCAACTGAAAGGGCCTTGACTAGGGCAAGGTTGTGTCCATAACAGGAATGATCAAATCATCCATATTCGGTAAGACTAACAGGTCCTGCAAAGTAGACCAAAGACAAATAAAATAAAAAATCATGCCAATTACGTAAGCGGCTAAAGAAATCTCCGCATGTTTCGTACTTGGAATTCTCGTTCAAGTTTCTTCTCAATCCAACTTGTCACATGGCTATAATTAACCTCACGCTCTCCTAATTTAGGCCGTGCGGTAATTTCCAAACGCGGAGGGACCTTGAATCCATACCTGAAAACGTACGATTTTGTAAATGTTATACCAAATATTCGACATTGACCATGTCCGTGACACTACCATAATCTATTCGACGGCGGCGGGGGAATGTTCAACGCCAAAGTGCCTTCCAGCGCTTGCAACTCAACTTCCAAGAGCAATCGTATGTTAGAGACGTTTTCTAAAGCTTTACGGACATATTTGGACTCAGCAGCCTATAAAAGTACTTGCGACCATCAACACGACGTATTCGAACAAAAAAACGTACTTGTTGAAAATATTTGGACGACGTAATTTTGGAAACTACACTTTTTAAAGTTGAATCGTCCGTGGCGGCATCCGATTCACCTTCTTCTTCACTTTCATCTTCAGAAGGAATGCTCTCCTCGTCGCTATCCTCAGAGGACCTAACAATCCATAATCAATAAGTATATCGGATATCGCTCCAACAAAAGACGAACTTACTTAGTAGCAAGTTTTCTTCCTATGCTAACGCTATCTGCTATGTCCGACACAAAGCCTTTGCCCACGCATAATTTTGTTTGAATCGACATTTGGATGCCACCTTCATACTTCAAGTCTAAGAATACCCACAAACCGCGCGAATTGGTGAATGGCGTTCCTACTCGGCTAATACGGGGCACGTTCTTGCCCAAGTTCAAATGGGTAATACAAAGTCCTTCCATAAAATGTGGCATCTACCGAAACAATCATAACAACTATAGTAACGAGCATTGACAAGGACAACGCTTATTACCTTAATTTTCGCAAGTTTCTTCTGGAGTCTATTTTTAACCATTTCCGCCCACTCAGCTTGCCTTAAGAAGTCAAACATTATTCGCGCCACGAAAGCATTAAACCACAAGACTTGAACATTTCCCAGTTCACTTTGGCCAGTCCCATCCTCTAGCTCCGCGTCAAGTTCCTTAACCTAAAGCAGGCGAAAAGTTACGTTTGCAATAATACAGTTTAAGAAAATGCTTACAGGGATCATATACGCTGCCATATGTTGCTTCAACATTTCGGCTAAATTATTTTCTTTCGAAATTTCAGAAGAAAACATCGCCGACGCATCCTCCGTAGAAACATCAATCCAGCCTGCTGGCTTAGATGTGCAATCAGGAGTCGGGATCGGCGAATTACCGCCAATGTGGCCCTTACTAGCCACTGAAAACGCTCGAAACCTATATAATGAGAGAACGTTGTTCTTAAATGCTTAAAAACATTCGTTCGAAACTACATAAAACACATAAAAATATAATAGAAAGCTTACCAGTCTTCCTTCTCTCTATCCGAGCGAGCAAACAGGTAAATTTCTTTTTCTGTGCACATTTCTAACGAGACCTGCTCAAAGTCATCTTCACTTTGACTCGAATTGCCTCCCAGAGAATTATCCGTTGCATCGTGATACGCAAGATCACTTTCGGGTGTTATCTCCCCGCTTGTAACCAAATTTCTGGAATCTAAAACAATCTTAATAGGATACTTCCTAAACCACAACCTAGACTCGATAAAACAAAATTTTAGGTTATAGCTTGCATCTTCATACAAAAGTTACCGTTTGGCAGAGAGCTCCGGCTCCAATCTAACTTCCGCCCCTTCTAATGTCAATCTACGACGTTGCAGAAGTGACGCGGGTAGCGGTGCACTAACAGGTTCATCCCAAGAAGCATATTTATTGGGTCCTTTATCATGTCGAGGAACTAGAATGTGTAAAATTGGACCCTGCACTCGCACATAAACAGGTCTAGCTTTCCCACGTTTCTCGGGTCGATACGGACTAATCAACTCGTACATCCAACCCTGAAACGATCAATACATATCCAATTTATAGACTGAAATTAAATAAAAGGGGTACTGTGATCTATTCATGCTCGTGAAAACGTTCTTAAGATTGTCAGTCATTTCTATCTTGCTGTTACCTCGACGCAGAGTAGAGCAGAATGCTCTTTTACAGTTACGGTCTGTAACTTGATTTTGGCCCTGGGAAAACAGACTTTGGGAGCTTCTAGAGCTTTATGGATTCCAAACAGAGCCGCCGAGATTCCCAATACAAAGCCGGCAGCGAAAGGTGCGACCCAGCACAGAAATATCGCAGAGATGATGAGAATTCCTAGCCATAGCTGATTTTTGGTCAAAACAGATTCCTGATTTTGTGCTAGAATGGCTTCCACGTTTTGCAATTTGTTTTCGGTTTGTGCTTCCTCAGAATCTTCAAGAATATCCGACTTGGTAAGAAGCTCATCAGCTTCTTCCGCAGCTTCGACTTCTGGGGTGGGTAAAACATTTTCGTGGGGGATAAGACCCAATTTTGGAGCTAGCCTAATAGGCGAAGGGAACTTCTTGTGGCGCTTTCTGAGATCGTGACAGGAAGGTTCAGTTGGCGATTTGATCGCAGTGACGGAATTCGATGAAGTTAGCTTGGTAGAGACAAAAGTGTCAAGGTCAATCAAACTGGCACTGCGTTGCGATTTCATGGGCGGCTTAGGGGCTTCTTCTTCAGGGACGACGTCAAAGGATTCAGGCTTATTGCGCGCGAATAAGCCCCGGAATCCATCTTGGACTGCTTTCATATTTAGAATGTCATCTTTTTTCTGATCGTCGTCCTCGAGCGTTTCTTCCATTTTGTCCTTTTCCTCATCTTTGCCCGCCACACCAATAAGTTGAAGGGAACGCGCTCGCTTAGAGAGCTTCTTATGCAGGAGACGGTTCTCATGCTTGATTTCTGTTATCTTATCTTCAACAGTTTTAGAGATCTTTCCCTTAATATCAGCCAGTAAGTTCCAAGCGGCGTCTGTGGCTTCCGACGTGTCTAAGCTAGACGAACGACGGCTTAATTTGTTCAGGTATTCTTTAACTGGCGAAGATTCTGCGATCTCTGGTACTGGCATGTTCAAATGAAGATTGGGACTTGGTGGAGGCGATAGTCCTCCTTTTCCTGTAAGTGTCGTGTCTTCATTGCCCGAGCCGTCATCTCGTTCGGGAATCGTTTTCAATTTGGGTGAAAGGGGCAGCTGTTCAGGAATCAATTCAACTTCGAGTTCTTCATCACTTGCGTTAAAACGAAACGCCAAATTTGCCCCGGCACCCAGCTTCCCTAAACAGATAAGATAACACCTACATAACACACCGAGACTGCGAACACAGAAATCAAAAGCCAACAGTGTAAAAATGTAGAAAAAATACCTTTCAACATATTACGTCGTAAAAATCACGAACAAATCAAAGGAAGAGTGAATCACATTGCCACTGACCCCATCGCGTTTGTTGTGCCAGCTGAGACGTAACGAGCAGGAAGAGGAACTAAACAAAAGCTTACTGTGACATCAGTCCCAACCAAGTGTCTGAATAAGCACCAATAGGGTGCTCGGAAAACGTTTGTAAACTGCGAGTACCGCCTTCCAAGCCTAACCTGCGAACTTGTAGGGAAATCCTCCCAGAGAACAACAAAACACCACACAGGTTTCAAACATGTAAATAAAGCTCAAAGCGATATTTAATCACAGCCGTGTATTTAACGCATTATTACGAAGTTAGCAAGAAATGGCTTGGGTAGAGACGTCGGAGGTTTCAATCTCTAATGAGAACGACGAAGTAGAGAAGGCAGCAGCGGAGAAATCGACAACAGAAACACACAGTAACGATCAGCGAATTGAAGCTGCAAATTCGACAGAAACGGATGGTTCTGCGAGAGACAGTACGTTAGGTACCCCTCCTACAACCCCTAAAGTTAGCCTCGTGTCAAAAGGTCTTAACAAAAAATAAGTTTAATGCTGTTGTTCTAATAACGTTTATATAGTTACCATCTTACTGAAGCCTACAGCTGATGCTCCGATAATGAAACAGAAGAAATGGGAAGTTGAACCCGAAAAGAAAATTGGTGCGATAGTTGAATTCATTAAAAAGTACCTTAAGCTCCAGCGAACTGACAGTTTGGTAATATATCCGTGTCTTCGTTATGTATGATTGTAGACAAATCTTTTATACCTGTTTTAGTTTTTATACGTTAACCAATCGTTTGCCCCCGCGCCGGATCAAACTGTCAAGAATTTGTACGAATGCTTTGGCGCCGATGGGAAACTAGTCTTGCATTATTGTAAATCTCAAGCGTGGGGTTAAAAAATTCAATTTAATACATCTTTCTGGCTTTTATGATTTGCTTTTCTTTCATTACATTGCCATGAGCCCTTGGCCTACGTTCCCTCATTTATACTGACCCTACGCAAGGCAGCTATATATCACGCGCGGAAAGCTAATTTGATTCAGAAGATTCTGAAACTTAAGAAATGCGATGGTCACTGCAGCGCAGATTAATACTCGCAACCCATTTACACAGCCATGTAGCCGAAGTTTTTCCTGAGTTGTTCGAAGATTACGAACGTCAAGATCGTGTGTGGTCCAAGACGTACAAAGGCAGGAATGTAACCCTACAACCAGCCAAAAGTTGAAATCTCTATAAAAGGTATGTTATTTGACGAAACAACATACCTTGAAGAATCCCATTGGTCCCAATTTTGCGGTATGAGATACCAAATGCATGAGATTGCGATATTCACCAGGCTTCGCGTTCATAGCCCTCGTTTTCAAAACGTCTAAGGGCTGAGTCATTGTAGTTGCTATCGCACCCTAGATGCAGAATTGTCACTAAAGTACTGGTAACGAAAGTGTTCGATTAAAACTCACAGCAGTGAGGCTCGCCAGGAAATGTGTGACCAAGTTGTCCTGGAACACTCCTGTAGATAGCAAGTAAAGCTTAACTTGGTCGTAAAAGGACAACTGGCCAATGGTCATTAAAACAGCTCGACTCGTTGCGGTAGAAGCTCCGCCGAATAACCGTGCCAAGCCTTCTTCCCGATATACTCGCCAGAGACCATCTATTGCGTGCTTATAGCTAAAACGAAACTTCCTTCATAACGTTGCTGCGATCATAGTACTCCCAGTTACTTGCGACGTGATTCAGTGGGTAATTTGATGTCATTCTGCATCCTAACGTTCACCAAATCCGCTGGGGTGCCTATAAACCCGCCACATGCACCAGCAAACCCCGCTAAACACACTCTTTGGTAAAAGGGAATGCCATCACTTGAGCCTGTTGCTGGAGTCAAATATTGCTTGGAGACCTTTACAAGAAGTAGAGGTGATCAATAATAATAGTTAATTATTTTAATATTGAGTTAAACGCTTTTTACTTCATAAATTCCGAACCGAGTAGTCGAATAGGTGAGCTGTCTGCACAGGGAAGCGCTCAAACCATTATAAAGTGCTAAGACTCCTTGTTGCTTGACAATATTTACAGTTGTCCGTACAACACTTACCTTTCCTTCTTGTTGCGTTTGCAAATGAACCTAAAAGGAGTTGTCAGTGAATTGGTTTAAAATCTTGGGTTAAATTTGCGTACTTTTAGTAAATCTAAGGGATGAGTGACACATGCTGCACCAGCAGACGCTAGTCCGCCAAAATACCACCGTGCAATTTTTTTCTGCTCACCCGGCATGTTTACAGTTGCGGATTATGCGATCAACTACACTGTAAACATCATTATGCTGCTGCGCATATCCGTGGGATGACTTGCAGTCCCCTAATAGTACACATACATACAAAGTAGGGCCCTTTGGCGCCCATTGAAGGGTCAACAGCGGGCGAAAGGCGCGGATTGGCTATAATAATCGGAAGGATAGCTCCCATTGGTTCTTCGTGAGAGACACCCTTTGGCACTCGGAAAACAAATAAATTCGAAACGCGTCTGAAAAAATATAGAAGTAGAAAAACAACTAATTATATAAACCGGTAAGAAGATTGTTAGGGGGAACAGGATGGTGTAACTTTCAACAAGAACGACAGCTTATGCTTTCACTGCATTGTAATTCAGGGAACACACACAAAAACAAAAAACAACAACAAAATTAGGGAACAAAAATCTATTTTTTTTAAAACGAGCTTTATAGCAGAATTCGTACTATTAAAATTCACAACTTATCAGGAATGCATGCACTCCACATTATCTTGAATCCTACATAATCTTGAATATCTCCCTTATTATACTCTCCGGTACTTCCGGTACTCTCCGATACTCCCAGTATTATAAATAGGTCAACTACTCGATTCAGTCTTAACCGAACCTACGACCGTGCACTGACCGTGGTGATTTGCGAAAATCTCGCTGCACTTACCACTGTGTATGCTCTGTTTCGGACAGGTCATTCGGTCATGCATTACGTAAATTGTATTCATAACAATTAAATATTTTAATAAAAAAGCGAAAGTCGGAAATAAAAATAATAATATGAAGTAATTTCAAAGTAGCACAGAAGTCGCCAGTAAATGTGGGCCCATATTCTGTTAAGCGCGGGCCAGTTCAGCACCGAACTGGTCACGGGCCGCATTTGGAAACGGGCCATATTTGCCCGCTCCAGACAAAAATACACAAGCATGCATCAATTTGATGAGCACTGTTATATAGGTAACAAAGTACTACGTATACGAAATTTGACTGATTTGTTTGCTTACAGGAGGGCGGTACGACGCACTAGATTTAGAAAATCTTGCAAATTTACGAATTACACACATTCTTACCCTTGACACACATCCATTGCCTGCTTCCGACGGAGACGAACGTTTTCGCATCAAATTTGTTCAGAGTAATCCGGAAGATACAATGTCGTAGTGTACTTTCTAACTGAAATTCCCTACGTAGTTTACGATATCGCGTCAGAAGACTTGCTGCACCATTTGGACGATTGTTTACATTTTATGTTTAATGCCCTCGAACAAGGCAAAGTTCTCGTTCACTGGTATGTTTTATTCATCATAATAACTTCTGGTAAACATAAAATGTCGCTGTAGTTTTCACGGCGTGTCTAGAAGTGCAACAATCGCTGTGGCATACTTGATGAAAAAGTACCAACTGTCAGCAGCAGACGCTCTCCATCGTCTGCGAACTAAACGACCCAGTGTTCAACCCAATACTGGGTTTTACGACCAACTAGTCCTTTTTGAAAAGCTCGGTCACAATTTAAATGAAGCTTCCATTCCATTTAAGTTTTACTACCTACAAGCTGCTGGTAGACATTTCAAGAAATGTAAAAAAAACTTACAATTTAAATCCTGCAATTATAAAAGCTATTGATTAGACCGTAGTTTGGACCAGTATAGTGCATGTTTTCGATCAGATCCGGCTAATTCCACGCAGAACGAACCTGTAATTCGCTGTAAACAATGCAGGTAGAGCATGTCTGATATTTCTACGACCATGGACTTAATTCTTCAATCTATAGGAGAGTTTTGGCACTGAAATCAAACATTATAAGTCATTTTACAAAGCAAGGAGTTGACTGGACAGATCCGAACTGGGTTGACGCTGTAACGAAAAACAATACTGCGCAATTGTGCAGGTTAACGTACTTCATGGAACCGGTCGCGTGGATGACGGAAGCGCAAACGGAAGTCCAAGGAAAACTCCACTGCCCTAAGTGTTCTGCTAAGATCGGGGCTTTTAATTGGTTCCAAGGTAACGCGACATACAAATATCACCGGACAAGATTGTAGATTAAGAAGAACGAACTTATCAATTGAGATTCTTGCTTTTGTATAGGTTCTAAATGCTCATGCACGGCGCAAATCGTGCCTGGTTTCTATTTACAAGTATCACGAGTAGATTTGCTCTGAAAAGCTTTCGTACATTCCATCCTTGCACTATTGCAAGTGGAGTAGGAAGTTACGTGAAATACAGAACTAATCCCACGCATAAATCCATCATCAGGAACCATGAGGACGCTGCGGTAATCACCGCTTCATTGGTTGGTGCGAGCCAGTCATCAGTCTCGCCGTTCTGAAAAAACCCGGCAGAGCGGTGAAAATCTGCGACTTCATTTGACCCTCACCAAACATAACCCAAAAGCAACCAAGCCAACCCAAAACCGAGCAATGCTCCTTTCTTGAATTGCTGCGTTGCCTACTGCAGACCGCATGCCCGTAACGATAGGTGCCCTTTGCGTTACTGGGGTTAAACGACTAGAAGCACCCGTTGCATGCACGGTAACAGTTAGCGAATAATCATCGTCGCCTTCACCCAAGCCACCTTCTCTATCCCCATCCTGGTAGTGTGCATCGCCAGCTTCAGTGGTGAAATCCACCACAGTACTGTAAGGGGTGGTTACGGTAACCCGCGGACTCTTACTTACCTCGGCTTTCTGCAACGTCACATTGAGGTGTGTTGGTTCATCCTCAGTGACGACAAAAGTAACCTCCGCGGGTTCGTAGTTAGGTCCGTATACCTTAAATATATAAATCCCTTTCGTACTCTAATCTAGAATAAACAAACAACTAGAATTTACCTGAAGTATATACGTTCCTGGTAATAAAATGCGCCAAAATTCACCCAGTTTAGTGGTTTTGAAATCCATATCCCGACCCTTGATCTTTAAAGATGCTTGTGTAACAGGTTGACCCGCCGAATCTAGAATGAAACCTCGCACTCCACGGTACGCTTCAGCCAGATACATGAGTAAAGCCTAATCATTGGGGGAAAAAAAGAATTAAGCTGTGATGCACTGCCATTAATCATTCCTGGGGACTATTTTATTTTACTTTGCGATTGTCATCCCAAAAATGAGGCAGCTCTGCTGCATGAGGAAATTTACAACAAGAAACTTCAATAGTAACTTCCATTGTCCCGTGATAAACGTAATTGTAATCTTGCATTCCACCTACAAAATAGTGAACACGATAAAGCACTTTAGTATGTGTCAATTCTCATAAGTACCGAAATAACTTACCCACAATGCTATACCAAGCTGCGCCGTTCACAATTCCGTCGGGAAACGCGTGGTTGCCGCCGCAGGGCTTGCCTTGCGACATGGTGGCGTGGTTACTGGCGTACGCGCTAGCGAGTTTTCGAAAAACGTCGTCGTCCGGGCTAATGGACGGCGCATTAGAAGTTATATCTAGGAAATAGGAAAACGATTTATTCTATGATAATCGAGTGATCGGTGAAAGAAGTTCGTCGATGAGATTGGCAAAGTGTAGTTGACACGTTCTGTTCGTCGGCGTTTTGCGATATGTTAAGCGTTGACAGCTCTGATAGCGTGCTACCCTTCCCTGCTTATGTAATACTAAGAATCGTATAAAACCCTCAAAGCAAGCAGTTATAGCGAATTGAAAGGAGATCCCCACCTACCCAAGTTATGGCTGTTTTCGAACGGGTAAGAAGCAACGAGGGCACCGCCATGCAGACTAGCTGATAATATGAAAGGGATATCAGATAACCATTTCTTGATCGCCATCATTTCCGGTTGAGGTTCCCTGGAATTATACTTAAAGTAGTCCGGGAAGTTGCGGTTTAGATCCAACCCTCGAAAGTTACTCCTGCAAAAGCGAGACAAACTGCGTATTTAACCTGACTTATACGGTTAGTACCAGGGGGAGATGGCAAGAAAAGTATTAGAAATACGACTGAAAGAGTTTAAAAGCACGCCAGCGCTTCCGTACCGTCCATTTGTTCCTTTGCACTTCCCAATCTGTGACACCACTGCCTTCTCGAAACCATCAGGGTTCATCGAGGGTAAAATATGAATTCGCATGTTATCTAAAAGCCACGTGATACCCTCGTCGTGACCGTAGTTGGAAGCTAAATGCTAAATCGAAAATTAAGTAACGCAAACGAATCAACGGGCTTCTTACTTACAACGATAAGATGCAGCAATAATTCTCGACTTACAGCTTCGTTGCCATGGATATTTCCGATATATTTCACTTCAGGTTTGCCTGGAGCATGTGAATCAGGCGTAGACGACAAAGCCATAACCCAGAGTTCACGCCCTGTCAAAATTTACATAAAGTTAAAACTGGCACGTTAAGAACGCGAAGCTTCCAAAACCATAAATCATCGACACCCTTGTGATGGGATATCCAGTACTACCGAAACTCACAAAATTGCTAAGTATACATTTATTTCGGAAATAATATAACTCATTTGGAATCGAAATATTGCAGTAATGTCAACTGCGTTGGTTCTTTATGTAAAATCGAATACAAGTTGAAGTGAATAGAACACGTTAGACTTGCATCGAATTAAAAACACAAATTCTTACGGAATTCCGTAAGAATTACGGATACCAACCTTTGACTGACGTTCCGATGGAATACAAGTGGGTAATGTTCGCATACTTTGTGGCAATCTGCTGCAAGAAATCCGTCATAATGGTGTAATTGTGGTAAGAGAAATCAAGTTGCACTAACGAAGTCGGATGAGCATAGTTTGCTTTGCTATTAAACGCCAAGTTCCATGCTTCCAGATGGTAGTCGACGGAATCGTAAGCAGAAGTTTGGCCAAGCCCTGCAATAACCATAACCGCAATCCACCTCCTAGGGATAATTAACAAGACGTTAACTACCAACACTTTTGAACTTCGCGCGCGTGTCTAAAACCTTAAATAGCACGGCGCTTAAAAAGATCTTACATTAGTCTGCTTTCACTTTTAAAGCACGCCATCACGGTTCTACCGGCTCATATTTCTATCCCGACGAGACACGCATTAGTCCAAAACGTCGGAAAATATAACTGGGCAAGTTTCCAGCATAAGATTTATAACACACACTCGATCACGAATGCAGATGAACCCGAAGGACCAAGACTACGCTTCACACTGAGCTGCTTGGAAGCGTCCACGGGATATATAGAGCGCAACCCTGTGTAAACAATCGTTCCCCAAATGCACCGAACGACTGGGGCGCAGGCTAAATGCGAACACATCGTGGACCGAAGCCGAAAAGGAAGGAAGCCTTAGTTTCATTACGTCACCGATAAGGTTCATTAGCATTTAGCTATATCCCCAATTGCAAAAGAATTTTTCCGCCGAATGGCCACAACGCCGTGTGGAGATTACAACATTCTGCCACCGATGATACACATAAACCACCTTTCCTCGTGACGCAGTATCGAGTCGTAGAAAGATAAATGAACAGAAACATATATTTTCACTCGTATTTATGAGTGTTGCGTAAAGCTAAACAAATAAGGTTAACGGGACACGGGACATTGGTAAATTTTTCATGAAAAAAAAAGGGCCGAGAAAACCCGCATAAGACTGAAATCGTTTAACACACCAGCAGGGAACAAGCCATGACACAAAAAATAATCTCACGGGGAGTTTCAGCCTGCTTTTCCTTACCTTTCTATCTGTAATGACGTCCTATACAGTGTAGACGCTGTGTGAAAATAAAATCTCTCTACCTAATAGCGCCCGCTTTTGCAAACGAATAAGACCCTTTTTATCGAATAACGAATACCTTCACATTACGAGCATCACATGTGTAATTGAGTATGCGCTTTATCCCAAAACATCGATCATATACAACCACCGTCTATGAACACGACCCAATCCTACTGACTAGAATTTTCACCCTATATATGTCACTCTTTAATCTGTACACTAGAGAAACACCACTCTCACTCGATAAGAGCCATTTTCCGTTCCATATCTAGAAAAGAGAGGAACCAAAAACGTATAGGATAACGCCAGCAAGGAGGAATTTTTCCGTGACTTACGTTCCAGTTCAGCGGATGCAAACGCCATTAGAGATGGGGTCGCCCTTCTTACCCTGTTCCATCCCTCGCAATGCGAAAATAAAAGAGGGTGCTGTTAAGAGTTCAAGAGATCACAGACCACTGCTGGAGTGTTTCATCTTTCCACGAGTGGGGGGTATAAAAGGGATTGGGGAGGGGTACAGCAGGGGTAGCAGAACTGGAGGATGGAGAGATTCATTACTGGAGCAGGAGGCTGGAACACCACATACGAGTCGGTGAGCATTGAACAAAAGCAGCAGGGAAAACTTTTTCGCGGGGGGATTTATCGACGCCAGGGTTTTCACTTCCAATACACCCCCCTTTCCTATCCTCTTGTCCCCCCACCCCAACATCCAACTCCCCAACCCAAAGAAACGGAAATCATCACTCAAATGACATCAAATTGGCAGGCAAAGGACGTTCAATTTCGCCGTGTATAGCTTGACACAAGGACGAGTACCAATCCTGAGCACTAGTTGCACTCGTACTTCGGAATTTATAGATATTTCCTAGCAAAAAATAAAAGACAAAATTTAATTAATTAATGACTTGGTTAGACGCAAATTATCACAAAAAGTCAGATATGCCAGAAACGACGGGAAAGTATTTTTTGCTTTTTCGTTCAAGCGTGCTCATCAAGTTTGATCAAGTTTGGTATACCGATCTATGAGTTTCTGCGACGGACAAAAAGAAGGACTACTCTGCAAAAAGTTTACGATCCTCTTGACTTTGAAAGGAATCATAATTTTCTGCAAAAAAGCAAGTTTATGGCGAATCAAAAGCTGACGCAAAAACAAACCAGTCCACGAAAAACAAATTATTTTTTTTTGCAGTTTTTTTTTACCTCTAACAGGGTCTGTGAGCTGAAAGCTATCAGGCTTTCGACACGAATCGCCCATACTCAGCACCCAGCCCACTATCCGAACCATTTTTGTAGGTTCTCGTCTGAAGTCGGATCTTTCCGTCCTGGCAAAATAAAGAGAAAAAGAGTAACAATAAAACCACCAATTGATATGAGAAATCTACGTGGCTGCTAAATAAAAAGTTGAAAGCTCTTACCCTCGTAAAGATTTGGGAGGATAGAAAACAAGGTAAGAGCCCCACAATTGGACCCAGAAACACTGCCAGGAAGTGAATGTCGGTCTCCTGCCGTCTTTGAGGACTGTTTTCCGTCTCAAGATGCCTTGCAGACGACAACAACCCTCTGGTGGTAAAGGCACTTCGTCAGAACCCACTGAAATTCCCGATCTAAAAGAAATCCATTGTAACTGTATCAAATTTCTTCTCATCCACCCGTTCCCCAATTTTAAGAAAAGTCAGTCATAACCGAAGTACGCTATCCTTAGATACGCCCAATAAACAAATGACTAAACAATGCTTAAATAGAAAAAAAGAACATTATATTAAAATAAAAAATGAACTGAAATAAAAAGGTTAACCCAATAAACACTAAAATAAATTAACTATGGTAGAAATTCTTTCGACAAACATAGCAGCTTCCAATTTTTCCAAACTAAGAATTCACTGACCCTCTGCGCGTAACATGCATACACTCTTCCTCTTCTCCTGTTGCAGCAACGTCTTTGGTATAGGCGGGGCTTCCGCAATGTCGACATGCAGGAGCTATGCTGAGGGACAACGGGGGTGGTCCGCAAGGGGGCGGCGTGGGTCGGTATGTTTCGTCAAGCAGGCTTCCGTCCAATAGACTTCGCGCAGATGCATCAAACCCTTGATTGGCTAAGGACTCGCTTCCGTTGAGCGTATTTGGAACCATTGACGAAGACCCACGATTTCCGCCATCCACACTACTCAATGTCGGCCTAAAAATACTTCAAACAGAGAAACCGTGGTTAATGAACGCAATCCTAACACGGTAAAAGAAAAAAAAATCCGATTAAAGCAATGTACAAAACGTAGCTACTGAAATACACAAAACCGGACAAAATTCTTCCCAAGCAGTCAAAGTGAAAAGGGCAGGGCAATAAACCACGAGTTCTATCTAGGAAGCGATACTACCAAAAGAAGGATCCTCAATACCGTACAATCCCTCTTCCGTAACCAAAAATTAATGAAGAAAAAAAGAGTTCAACAAAATTCAACAAAATGGGCCCCCAACAACAGAGAAACTTAAAATAACATCTACAAAATTGGATTGCCTTGTCCAACTCACTCTGCCTGCATGGGCCAAAGGCATAACGACAAAGGGGCGTGGTTCCCGTTAGTGGCTCCGCCCCTTTTCCGGTGCAGATTACGTGGCAAACTGCTGCTGCGAAACCTAAATCACCCAATTCGTTCGGTAAATAAAACTACCATGCCAGCACACGGTGCCCAAAGAAAACGTAACGTTCAATATTTCTTGAACCCAATAAATCATAAAAAATACCCCCAGTCGCCAAAGAAAATAACTTACTTCGTCCCTAAGGAACGAGCTTTACGGTGACCCAGAACAAAATTACTAGAACCGCGATCATCGGTACGTTGACTTTTATAGGGCAAAGCGCCCCGGGCGGGAGAAAGATTGAGCGAAGCCATGGCATTGGTCTCCGTACCGGTGACGACGGATTCCTTGGAAGAAGACGAAGAAGAGTGGGGCGTGGTATGTGTATTGGCGGTATAGGTACTAGCCGGCGGTTCAAGCTTGAGGGAGAGTTTATAGTGATCATCTTCAACTAATTTCTGCAGTTCTTCGATGTAGCGCACAGAAACGAGGTACTGTTGGATATGAGCTTTGGAAGGAAGATGGGAGTAATCGGATTGCTGATAAGAAGACAAGATCCGGAGAATATTATTCATTTTCAGTTGGCGTTGTTGGGACTCTAAGCCGCCAGAATGGGGATGAACAACGTCAATGTAGATGAGATCGGTAAGGAACAGTCCTGGAGAGATTAATGAAGAAAAGTTGTCAAGATAAATTGAGAGAATCCGTAAAATGTTTGTTAAAAAATGAGACCATTAACTTTTTAATTACCAAGGTAAGGTACACAAGGGATCCGCAAACTGTCCATGTGTTCCCGGAGCTTTTCCCAATTATTATCATCCGAAAAGAGCTCGCAAAGCTTATCGAACAACTGCATGTCCTTCTTAGGAACTGCCGCCCACGTTTTATTTAATCTGGAATAGAAACATTTTAGAATCCAAAAGCAGATTTTTACAGCAAGACAAGAAAGTTAGAAAGAATTTATAGTAAAGCCCTCTTTTACACTTTTAACGAAATACGATCTCATCCGGCAAATAATTGTTCGGGTAAAAAATAGTAGAAAATGAATTAATACGTTGCAAATCATACAAATAGCAGCAACTGAAGCGCAAAAGGGAAAACTTTCGAAACTATGTTTAATGTACTGTTACTGAACTTTTACTTTACTTTCTAACCAAACTATTGCATTGTCTTTGAGTAATTGTGCACTGTAATTCTTTTTTGTTTTATTCTACGGAAATATATAAATAATAGAGCAACGGAAAGTAGATTCTCCAAAGAATTTTTTTTAAATTCGGCAGACTAAACCAAACGGAATCAAAAAGGATCCCACTGATCAACTGATGATTTTTTTAAATAAATAAAAAAATACCTGAAGATCGCCGCACTTTTTAACGCGGATAAAACGGCAAATTGCGAGTGTAAATTGTTGATGTCATGGAGTTTTTTCGCAATTTTGATGAAATGACATATTACTTCCGCTCGACGTCTTACACTGCCGGCATTTAATATTTCCTGTACTGTCCAAAAGATCACCTACACAATCCCACACAAACCGCATCATTAGTCATTTCCCCTCTAACAGCATCATGAAACCCCGAATTTGCAAAGAAATCAACTAAGTTCCTCTATCAAATTTCACAATCTTAAACTCAACTTCCCACAATACTGAAAACAGACAGTAATACCGGAAGGAACTAAACAGCAGTTTTACTGATTCCTCCAGCTTTGAACACAATCTCTCACTAAAAGGCGCTAATATATCCATCAACTAGACGTCTTTTCGTTTTCCATGCCTTCCTCATCTAATTACGAGCTCTTTTACTACCTCTCTTCCTGTCAATGCAGAATCAATGATAAAAGGGAATTTCGTCGCGCTCAATTGCTCTGGCTTTTCAATGAACACACACTAGAATATCGTACAATCTCGCTACATCGAACCCTTCACAATAAACTCCCCGCTATTCTAGTGAGTTGAAAAGTGTCTAATACAACGGACTTCAAATATATCGAGCAGTTTTTCTGTCTCCCAGGAGGTTCCTTATAGCGGAAATTTACTACACTCTCTTCTATAGCTCGTAACCAACAACTTTCTCCGTGGTGCTACGCTTCAGGAATATTACGGTTTTCGCAAACTCAAAATGCGAAATCAATTTCAAGCTGGAGCTATAACTGCACGGTATCAAAGACGAAACAACTAGTTTCACAAACACGAAGATCCATTTCTCCTACCGCCAAGTTCTAGCGTGAAGTAGTCCAACTTTTTCCTAGAAAATGGAAAACGTTGGGAAAAGTAGGCTTACATGGTTAAACCGGCGCGTGAACGCGACAATATTAGGCGCTAGCTCCAACTTGTTGCGTTTGTTCCATCCACAGGAGGTCAATTCTTCGGGACTAATTGCCTGGAAGACGGGAATATCCAATAACGTTAACTGTGCGGCCAAATCTTCGGCTGGAATGCGCGTCAACGTTAAAAGCATGGCCGGGGATGTCCCTGTATCACTGGAAACACTACCACTTGATCCTTCCCAGCAGGCCAATCCGAAATGCCTGGCGGACGCAGGTAAACTATGTGATTTGGAGGCTGGTCGCGGCAAGGAACTGCAAAAATAACCACAAATTCTTCTTTTACTGGTCCGGAGAAACCTTGGTTGAGGACACGCTATGTTTAGCTCCTTTGAAACGTCCAACTTACTGATGCAAAGCCATCTGACGCGGTGGCACACGCTCTTCGCCCCCCATACCCCCGCTGCTACTATGAGGTAACCTGGGGGGAGGGGATAACAGTCGCGGGCGTGGTTGATGGAATGGAGAAGAATCGGGGGATGGGGAGGAGCGGTGGCCCAAACATTGGACGCGAAAACTTCCACTGCTCAGCAATGAGGGGGTTTTCTTGAGCCCCGTATGTCCGCCCGCAGATTTATGCGAATTAGAGCTGGAATTCGGTGGCCACGGGAAATTTCCCTGGACAGAATTCTCGGGGGGCGATAATGAAGGCGATGACGAATCGGACTAAACAAGACAGCTTCATCAAGACGGACACGCTACACTTTTGCACATACGTCCCCACTGACCCTCCCTCTTTTATAAACAAAGTTTAGAATACTTTGAACAGTTAACACAGATGTTTAGTTTAACATCTTTAAATAAGACACAGTTGGAGTTTCGCTGTAAGACAAAATACACAACGGAAGCACTTTTATCATTTACTTTTACCGCAATTTATAACTGACAATATTTGCACGAAATACATTCGAGGATTTTGGTACTGAATCTGTTATAACACCCTTTTCACTTTTGCGGCATAATAGGTGTTTGTCGGTAAAAACTGAACTAAAATAGTACTAAACTTACCTTTACTTTACTAAGCCTGTACTGTAACTGCACTAAACTTACTTTAACTTAACATAGGACTAATTTGACCAAGCTTAACTGACCTAACGTTTCCGTTAACCTTCCCATGGCTATATATGCACTTTGGATTAAATAGATGGAAATAGTTAAGTTAAATTAGCTAGGCTGGTTCGATTAAGTTACTTTATAGGTCAAGTTTGATTAGTTTTGGGGAAAAAGGGAACTGAGGTAACAGATAGGACAGAAATGTACCAACATTTTGTAGGTGTGCAAAATATTTAATTTTTTAAGTTTCACAAAGACAAACATCTAAAAATTCAAGTAAAATATCAAATCAATCCCAGATACAAAACGTCCAATGTTTCAAGTTCAAATATAAGGTAAAGTACAAATAATGAAACAAAATAAAAATAAAACGGTCAAATGATTTAACTTTCAATTTTAAATCACAATTAAAATAACTGAATAAAGTTTGAAAACAAAAATATATCACTGATCAACATGGAAAATGCAGGAAGGACTTACGCGAGCCAAAGTCAATGTTGTGATACTGTCAGCTGACAAATCACGGGGCATTTCGGAGTATTTCATTTTGGCCATGACGAATACGTTAAAAGAAGCAGCTTTTCGTACGTATGTAAAACGTGGATATATTTTTTCAGAGAAGGTCAAACTGCTTGCAAATTTACTGACTCATTTTGTCCCCTCCTACAAAACGAGACAAGATAATTTTGAGCGTGAATGATGTTTTGGCGGTCGAGGAGCTTGCCACGCCATAAATAGTGCATGGAGCTGAACCCAAATAAAGGAAAATCTATAATTATCAGAAAATGTGACTTTCTAACCGGAAGCGACACAATTTTCATCATGTCGTCGCTTTCGATCACACTGTGTTGATCGAATACGCAAAAGGGCGTCTAGTGACATGAGATGGCAACAGATTTCCTCGTTTATGGTCTAGTACTTCACTAAAGAAAATAAAAACGCCCTTTTCACTCTAGTTTTCCCCCAAATAATCTGTCAAAATTACTCGTTCAAAGCTCTAAAGAAATGAAACGAATAAACCCAATTGTAGAATTCCGTCGAATTAAATCACCTGCCATTTCTTACAGTGAACTGGTCCCCCCAAAACCTTTGTCCCTTTTCGGTCAGTATTCAGGTCCGGACATGTCTTCGCACGCTAAAACCCTGTTAAAACCCTTTGCTCGACTTTACTTCCGCTCTTACCCTTTGAACTCAATATTCAAGTCTCAGCAAGCAGATCCACCAAGGGTTTCTTTCTTTTAACCAATTGTTTCTTTCCCCCATTGATTATTTGCTTTTCTCTCCAGAAACCAATTCAATTTTTAGACAGTTTCTAGACAAACACGGGGCAAATGGGGGTAAAAATAGGAATTTGGGGTTGCCTAACGTAGGGTGAAATGTGAATAGGGAAAATGGAGAAACACATCCGCTCCGGAATGGGACAACGAAACTATAAATAGGGGGAAAAAACTCACAGATGCCAAATGGCAACGAGTCACACATACTTACACAAGGGAGCAGTATAGGCGTGGTCTATATCAGGGATACGGGTCTACACCAGAATTAGCTGTTTTATAACTCATACTTGGCTCTCCCAAATACCACCCCCGGCAGGTCAAGGTAAAAGTGCAAGCAAAACTATTACCCCGCCCTTCACCCTCTTCAACTAAAAATGCGAAACGATCGATATGTGGTACCATCGGCGATGATGTCCGTCACGCGTGGCAGGCGACACTCTAAAAATCACATCTGTGCCATATTAAGAGATCCTACACTCCATTTTTCATTAGCGTGGAAAGGCTTCTCTTTGTTTTGTTTCTCCTTCTTTCACGACAACGGATACTTTCTTGAACTCAGGGATACCATGTGTATTGCTATATCGATCGGCAACATCAACTCCGTTACGTCGAGTTTCTTCATAAAGAAGTTGTTAATCCGAAAGATTACTTAAGCAGCTGTAAAGAAACAGTCCCAGATGAAAATTTATTCCTTAAGACCACAAAAAACAACTTCTTTCAAAACTCGCTAAGCCTTTTTTTTAATAAAATGCTTTTAATTTAATAAGTACTAGGATCCTCCAACAAACTTCAAAGCCTTCGTGTTTCATCACAGAAAATATCTAGACTTACTCCTGGAGCTTTGGAGATTTTTTTTCGCTTATTCTTTAGAAACGCCTCTCAATGCGTACGCCTCTCATGTACCGTAATTACAGTCCTCGTTTGAGGTTTTTTACTCCATTTCCCTCTACTCCCAGCCCATCTTTTTTTCGTGTCTCTTTTATCGCTCCCTTCAGCAATGCGTAACTCGAAACCCGACATAAAAAAAACTGAAAAGGATACTGGCAAATGCGACTCGCATTTGACCTTGCTTGCCACAGCGCGAACGTGCGTGGATGGCTTAAGTATGCACAACTACGTAAAGTGAAAAATTAGACAAGTCTTCATGAAGTTTCTGGGTGGGGCTTTTGGATGGTACGATTTCTGGAGCGTCTTTTTTTTAAGAAAAAGTACCGAGGGGGAAAGTTGGCTCAAATGTCATGTAATCAACAGGAAACAGGCATGGGACCATTTGGGGGAGGGAGAAAGAAATATGCTCTATTAACGTGAAAGGGCCAGTATTGGAAAGGGTGAGATTATTTTTTTAGCAGACATAAAAAACATACTTTCCCCTCTTATTTTTTTCCAGCTGGATAACCGCGCCCCTGTTTTGGTTTCTAATTTTGGGTTACTTGTTTATTTGAAGATCTGGTATGTCTATTCGAAAAACGAAATGACTATAAAATAGTAACGTGTGCAGTCGCTAACGGCAATTTTTCTACACCGTTTGGGTTGCTAAACTTGAATACTAACAACTTTCCTCTTAGGAATAAACACAAGCATCCGGAAACCTGCTAATTTGATCATTTGAAAGCTACAAGAAATCTTGAGGGGGACAGGAAATTGTAGAACAAGACAAACTTACGGTTTTCACGAAAGCCCTGTTGAGCAAACTGGGGGAAAAGGCTTTGCAGAATAGGATAAGGAAACTGGTAGTATCGACTAGTGTTTTTACGATTTGCGAATTACTAAGAGCGGTATTGGGAAGCTTAGTTTCACAGACTTCCAGCGACGGCAAACAGTACGGTAGGTCGTTCCACTGCACTCCAAATGACTTACACAATGTACAGACAACATTAAAAACATAAGCAAAGTTGAGTGTCCCTTGTCTTGTCTTATCGCAACTTTTGCTGCTGGAAGGGATGACAGTTACACTTCTAAGATCTTTTAGTAAACAAGCCAAGCACGCCACCACAAGTACTATTAGCGTTAAGTCGTTGTTTATTCCCTAGATGGCAGGAGCTACCGACATTTCGCCCGAAGTCCGCTGAGGCATCGGGCGGGGCCTAATGTTATCCTGAAGTCCACACTAGGGCTGGCAACGGGTCGGCTCGGCTCATTAGCTTACCGAGCCGAGCTTCGAGCCGGTACCCTTGAGCCGAGCCGAGCCTTGAGCCTGTTTTTTTATACTTTTATATTATAATTTTTACATTTATATAACCTTTATCCTTTTTCCATTGTTTATTTTCACTTCTTTAATTGTTTTCGTTGCTTTAGTTACTTTTAAAAATTCACAAATTACCACTTTACACAAGGTAAATGGAAAAATATAATATATTAAAAAATTAGGGGAAAATAAGCAAAAGCCAACCAAATCAGTTGATGTCTTTATTATTCTTATTATTTTTATTGTTTACTTTTAACATTTTTTTAAAAGAATATTTTCGTACACTGTTTAGCTTAGCCACGTCACATACAAATTAACCACTTTACACTAGAGAACCAGCAATTTTTGTCTCCTTCGATCAATGCAGAAATTTCATATATTCTTTCAAAAATACAATAAGCCACCTTAGTTGATGTCGGAAACGTTTAAATAGTCTTTATTGTTTTTATTGTTTATTTTCACATTTTTTAGTTTTATTTTGTTTTAAAGCATATTTTCATTTAATAATTGTGCTTAGCTTAGCCACGTCACATACAAATTAACTACTTTACACTAGAGAACCAACAAAATTTGTCGCTGTCAATAAATGGAAAAATATAATATACAATATTAAAAATGAGGGTAAAATAAGCAAAAGCCAACGTAATCAGTTTATGTCGGAAACCTAGTCTTTTTATTTTTATTTTTAACATTTTTTATTTTTTTAAAGAATATTTTCGTACACTAAGTGTATTTAGCTTAGCCACGTCACATAAAAATTAAACAAATTAAACTAGAGAACCAGCAAGTTTTGTCTCCTTCGATTAATGCAGAAATTTAATATATTCTTTCAAAAATATACTAAGCCACCTTAGAATAACAAAGGAAGAATAACAAAGTATTCGAAGCAGACTTGTAAAAGCATAGGTAAATTTTGTGGCAGAGAGATGTTGTAGTTCTTATGGTTGATTTTGTAATGAAACTTCGAGCATTTAAGGATATGGGCGCAGCTTCTTACGGTTTGAATATACGTGAATTTCGCTTCTCTGCTTTTATATCTCTTTTGGTAAAGGAACTTGCATATGAGGTAGAAAAATAGGTAGGAATAGTGAAAAAGTGGGTTAGTAAAGCGGCGTTCGACAGATTGTTTAATGAATTGGAAAAGAAGAATAAACTGGCCGAGCAACGAAGAAAAAAAGATCCGACCGGAGGCGTGGATGCTTGTACTGTACAGTACCTTTACTGTGTTTCATAACACATTAAGCGAATTGTTAAATTGACTGAGCGAGTAATCATTGTGGTAAAAATGAAATCGCCCTAGTAATGCTAGTAGAAGACAATTTTGTTGTGTCCGAAACAAACGAAAGTGCCGGCTATCCCTAGAGAAAGTGAAGACCTCATAGATTTTTCAAAAATAGACTTTATTATTGATTCTACTTTCTGTTTAATTCTTCGATAGTCAAGGTCAAGACAAAAGCATTGAACAGGCTTTTGATGAGGGCTTAGAGGAAACGGAAAGGGTAAATCAGTTGGCCGAGCAACGTACGAGACGCTCGGAAATGCCAAGTTGGAATGCCATGTTGTCGGAAGTAGAGTTCGACGACAAAAATCATACTTGCCTAGAAAGTCTGCTACGGATCTGTTTCTAGTGCGAAAAGCCCTGCCGTGTCATCAACACCTGAAGTAGTTGTTATACCCCTAGAAAGCAATATTAACTTGCCTTTTATTTTCACAAAGACGTTTCTACTTGAATTTTCATTATTCGTCAAACATTACGAATTTTTAATAATCCTTCATAATGTAGATTTTGAAAGGGGCACTCAGTAGCTTTCTGATGACCCGTCCGTTTCAACTTGCCTTGCACGGACTTGGGATAAGAGAATATCAACACGTGTGGGAAGGCCTCAGGTGTGTATAGCGTCTTCTGTTCGAAAAAAAATCTTCTGTGTGCAACGGCAAAGAAAACTGCGTAAATTGCGACGGCACTTCAGCCGTCATTGACAAATCAACTTTGACTGCGTTTTCCCCATTTACAACAAAATATTATCGTACATGTTGTGACAGATGTGACGTGTTATTTATCTCATGTGACTCTTTGAAGCACAATTTCTTGTCAACGTTTCTACGTCACACTTGGTTATTTGGGGCTAAAACGACCCTCCAAAAATGCCAGGTCCTCTAATTAAGGCAAGACGAATCGAAAGTGCTCAATCGTATTGCTTAGGTACCAAAAGTATTGCTGTGCTATTTAATTCGATAAACGCTCATTTTCTGTTGCAAAAATGTCAGGTCGTGTTATCCCCATTAAAGCTGAAAAGCACTGCCTGCCGGTTCGTAGCTTCTTTGGCATCGGCCCACGATCAGGATTTTTTTTCATCCGACATAGGTAATTTACTAGGGAAAAGTATTACATGAAACCGGCCCTCAGCGCCAAAAATTTTTTTCGCACCGTTGTCTTAGTGCAACCGAATTAGAGGAAAAGAATAAAAATAATCTCAAGTCAAAAGTTCGGCGATAGGAGACACAGAAAAACTCATACATAAGTACGAGTTGCGATATAATAAGCTATTCAGTTGAACATTTGGTAAAATACACATGGAAGTACTATAAAATGTACTCTACACATCCTAGGTAAATGAATGAAGCACAAAAGCAATTAACGTTACACGGGCTTTTATTTTCGAAAAATATATGTAACGAAATGGCTTTCAACTTCGGCGCAGTTCAAGCATGGCGAAGGCGGGCTTACCCTGGTTACCAGGGCAGCACAAACCAACAGTATCAGTTTCGTTAAAGGATGTTTGGCAAAAATCGGATTGTTTCTGCAGAAATAAATCTGGATTATATTCACTGTCGCTACCTAGACAAGGCGAAACAGCTTTATCAAGTATTTCAGTTTTAAAGTATTTTCAGTAGATACATATACATTCTTTTCAATAGAACAACGGAATGAACTGGATGTCGTACTTTTCCTTTGGTAACCACCGTCGTACCTGCAAATACTCGAAATACGGCAACGATCCCCTGTACATCAGAAAACCCTCCGCGTTTACGCACAATCCCTGGTCCAGTTCTCTCAAAAATGGGATAATCTGAGCACTAGACGCCTCTTTGTCACAATAATTACAATATTCCCTGCAAAAGTAAAACTTGAACTTGCTTAGTAAACAGAAAAAAAAGACAAAAATGCAGTAGTTTTCTTTTAAACTTTGCCGAACAGATCAAAAGCGTACGTCTTCCTTCGGTACTTTCTCCTGAAAATAATCTTGGAAAACACTGCAACGAGTACGAGACACGACACAACATACAAAACGATACACAGGCTTATATCTAAACCAGAAAACGCGCCCCCGAACCAGAAGCCACTTCTCCTCGTTTCCTGCTCTTCCGGATAGAAGACGCGTTTCGTATCCCAGTTTCGAAGTTCCGTCTTGGGCTCCAATTGCCCAAATTTATTTTTGTTGTATCTTTTATTCTTCCATATGGTTCGGTAAAATTCTTCCGTATTATCGACGCCGGTCCAGTCGATATTCGGTCCGTACATGGTGCGTAGGAAATGGACGACTTCCTGACGATCAAAATGACCGTCTGCGGTTCGGCAACTCGGGCAGCTCTGCGGGGCAGGAAATTCTATTTTCGGATATTCCGGGTCCTCACTTGGTTGCTGAGCTAATCTTTTGTTAGCTTTATTGTGCGCTTTCCATAACCACAAAACCGATTCTTCGTACGTGGCCACCGACTCCATTTTGTCTTCTTCTGCCATGGCCAAAAAATGTTTCGAACATTCGGTACAACCGAAAAACGTGGCTACGTAGCCCCGAATTCCCCGTAAAACTTCCAATGGATCCGGGGCCAGGTCTCCTTCTACCGTCAAGGTGTGAAATAAGCTCCAGAGACCACACGGATAACCGCGAAACTGGGGCTGGGAACCTTTGCAGCCTCTCCAGGTGCTCAACTCTTTCGGCCAATCCCTCAGATGCTTGTGGATTAATTCGGAAACATGCGTGTGGTATTCTTTGCCGTTGATTTCGTCCGGATGCTGCTCCAGCCAGTTCAAAAGCTGATTGAAGAACTTTTGCAGCGGGGAACGAGCTGGGAAGTATTTCTTTAAAATGGCTACGTAATTGACCAAGGCTTCTAGTTTGGTACCAATCAAGACTTTGTGCATAGCGACTTCATGAGTTAAGGAATAGTGAATGGCTTTTTCAAGATCAGACATGTACACGGTATCATGAATCTTGTGCTGACTTTTTGATGAGGTGGCTTGAGGGGGATTAGCGTTTTTCGAGGGATTTTGGGGCACTAAGTGACGTTCTTCTGAGGGTAGCTCTTGGCTTAAGACATCCCGAATGACGTGTTCAAGGATAGAGCGATCGGGGGATTCAAGGGGAAACGTTTGGTAATGTCCGTTCCGCCCGAGCAGGACCAGTGATGGGAATTTGGCCACCTGCAAATGTTTAACGAGTTTCTCGTGATGTGAACTGACTCGGCAAATAGGTGGTACATTGGTACTCGCTGATAAGTCTAGAATAGCTTCCCGGGACCAATAACCCGTCCCAGGCTCTTCGAAGATAAGGAGGACTTTCTCTTCAGATGCCATTTTGAGCCATAGGTCCTCTAGGCCGTCTAATTCATCCAAAGGTTGTAAAACGGGTTTGGTGATAGTCCCAGCTTCGACTTGACCTTCCAGAAAATCAATCATGCCTGCGGTGAGACCCTCCTTCGTTTTCGGTTTGGATCCTTCCCACAAAATGCCCAAAAATGTATCATTCACTTGAGGGGGAAATAATTTCAACGAAGGGTAGGCCATGACTTCATAATCCCGGCACGTGGGAAAGTTTTCTTCTACTGCACAGTCTATCGCCGCTAATTGGATTACATTTCTCCATCCTATACAAATGACGTTAGACACGAACATTTAAATTGTTCTTAGGTTCTATACTTATTGGGAATTTTTAGGGATATTGACTACTTAGGAAAATGACTTACCATAGACATCTTTGGCGAGTTCCTTCCAGGTAGGAGCAAAATTGATGCAGTGGCCACACCAACTTGAATAAAACTCAACGAAAAAAGCGTGAGGCTTGCTGGCGATAGTTGATTTGAAATTGGTGGCATTTAACAACACGATTTTGTCTGACTCATTATACAGAGACGCAAAATTGATTTCAACGTTACCAAAAGACAACGATGCCGCTGAGGAGTGCTGGACAAATGTTAAAAACAAGATTGGCAATGGGAGGCAAAATAATATCGCTTTGACACTGGCCATTATTTGCAATTTTACAAGTTCTACGTCTTCTGTTTTGATAAAATAAACTCACATAATGTGATGTAAAAAATACGCACAAATATCCGGGAGTTTTGCAAATACCACTTAATTAACTATTCTTTCTACGCTACCCTAACCACTCAAAATTCTCCACCACATGCTGACGTAGACGTAAATACAGTGAGGGATAGCAACAATGGGAATGGCGGAGAGAAAGACCCAAACCCACACCGCGTCCAGATGTTTTTCAACGTATGCAGCGCCATAGAAGCGAGTTCGAGAAACTGTTTCCTGCGATCACGGGGCAACGCGTCGGTAATTCCGTAGTCGCGGGTTCAACGTTTTGCTGCTTCGAGCTTTCGCGGTCCCAAAATATTACATGAATTCAGCTTTCTCCTTGACTCTACCAGCATATACAATTTTAAGTGCTTAACGCTGTTTGGGGTGAATGGATATTTTCGAAGTCAGAGTGAAAGTCAACCAAGGAGGAGATGAAAGTTATTCAGGGATGCTTAGTGAAGATCTTTTCCGTTTTGCAACAACATTTCTTGAAAGAAGATCTAACATGACATCCAATTGAAAATAGAAACATCCGGAACAGAAATACTTTTTATCGAAGAAACCGACAAAAATGACGACGTAAAAAAGTTTCCTAGATGTTCGTTTATTCAGTTATTTCGTGCCGTCCTCGAAGTAATCTTTTAGAATAGTTTCTGGGTTTCACTAAAACAGTATGAAAATATGCTACAATGAAAAAATATCACGAAAACACATCAATATCGCAGAAAACAAAAAAATCAGCATTATAATTCCATCTATGGAAAATCTGTTTGTTTCAACTGAAGATAGCGAAAAATTTTATCTAAAATCAATATTTACTGCCCGCAGCTGTGGTTGGGAAAATTACAAAAGTACACTGAGTTTAATCACAGGAAACACATTTTAAATGATAACTACGATTCTTCCAGAAAAAATATCTCAAGCAAAATTTAAAAATAACAGTGCTAACGTTTTGCTGTTCGAATTGAGCATCCATATTTTGTTGAGTTCATTTATTACTGTTCGAACTCATAGTTTCGGCAAGTGTTCGCTTGCTATTAAATAATTCTCTTCTTAATTTCAAGCGTGACTGTACTTCGCTTCTCTTATTTTGGTGACGCCCCCTTTTATCATTTTTATCACGTCTTTCTTGTTTTCGTCTGCTTTTGAATAGTCACGCGATGAGGTCCCTACTGCTGCTTAGTAATTCCAAAGTGTTCGGAGGAAATTACTTGGAATATGCTTCTCAGTACATCCAGTCTGTTCTATCTGAGTAAGTCCAGTTTTTGTAAACATGCAAATTCTAACGCTCATTATAATCCAGGAAAAATGTCAAGCAAGTCCTCTTCGTACCCTATGCACTTAAGGACCACGACAGCTATACACAAACTGTTTATGATGCTCTCAATCCATGGGGTAATGTTACAGTAACTTTGACTTCCATAGATACTTTGTCTGTACAATTACCTTCTTTTGTCTAGGCTTTGCGGTAGAAGGAATTCACAAGTACCCTGACCCGGTACGTGCCATTGAAGACGCCCAAGCGATCTTTATTGGAGGAGGCAACACGTTTCGCTTACTGAAAACCCTGTACGACTACAAACTAATAGATCCTATTAGGAAACGTGTTCTCAAAGTAAACTGCTGTCGAGGCAGCCGCTTGAGAATACTATGACATCTTCTCTTAGGACGGAATTCCCTACATTGGTTCAAGCGCTGGCACCAACGTAGCCACTTGCAGTATTAACACAACCAACGATATGCCAATTGTATATCCGCCTTCTTTCGAAGCCTTAAACTTAGTGCCTTTTAATATCAACCCACACTATGTTGACCCCCAGCCCGAAAGCACTCACATGGGTGTAAGTATACGACTCCCATGTTGGATCAGATTTTATGAACACATTCATGTTAGGAAACTCGCGAACAACGCATTAATGAGTACCAAGAACAGCCGGGAACACCCCCGGTGCTCGGATTGCGCGAAGGCAGCTTACTTAAAGTGAATGGAAACGAGATTACGCTTTTTGGAACAAAACCAGCTCGCCTTTTCTATAGGTAAGTACATAGTTAAGCATAGTACATACACAATCATTCTTACTGCCTGTACAGTGGGAAGGAGCCAGTAGAGTACCCAATAGGATCGGACTTGAGTTTTCTCCTTGGCTGAAGATTTCTTAAAATTAGAAGTTCTACTGCCTTGATATATGTACTACAGCTGGGCTGTAACGTGAGAACAAATAAAAGTACTTTACAGAGTGCAAAATTTGGGAACTCAAGAAGTTCATTAATGTGTGACTGTAAGAACGGGAGCTGGAAAACTCTACAGAACACAACGTGCTTTTTGACCCAACACATGCACGGAAAACTGTATGTACGAGAAAGAGCCTTTTTCTCACTGTCACAAAATTTCCCTAACGCCACAAAGCGAAGAAAGGTAAACTGCCTCCAGAAGAATCTATACCCAGCTCTCAGGAAAATAAGATCACAACGGGTGTTAAAAAAATTCGCAGCATGGTTATGGTATATCTTTAAATCTTCTTTCACTGTTGGTTAAAGTAGCTGAATCCTGTTCGGTGGAAATCAATCCATGGTTTTGACAAATTCAATGGCCGAGCAAAACTGCGTCCACCAGTACTGTTCTTCGCCTTGTAGACGTTTGCCATAAAAACTATCCACGTACTGGACAGTGGATAATAAACTTGACGGATTTGCCTAATTAAAAGATATTATTCCTTAAAATAAGTGTTTTATAGAACATTTTTTAGTTGACTAGTTGAAAGATATTTAACGACTATGGCGTGGCTTATACTACGAAACAGTAGACAGAGCTACTTTTAAGCATTAACAGTTGTGATGTTTTGCAGTTTTCCTTAAAAAAGAAAAGAAGAGAAGTATATTACCTTGATAAGAACAAACACAAAAACTGGGATAAAGTCATCAGCAGCAGGCACGCCTCTTTCCGACGCTAACGACAGCAGGTACATTACAGTGGAAGCACAGCGCACGATACAAGACACTTTCTCGCGAGGCGTTTTATAGGCAGAAATACTGTACAATTCAGCTTGAGCTGACGGCCAGGGGCATTCATAACGATAGGCCTAGTAAGTATATCTAATTTGAGTTACTGTTTAGCATCTACAAAGTGATTACCTTTGGAATACGCAGATCTTTATGACTTGGCGTTACGACCTGGGCCAAGCGTTTCAAATGCTCATGAAGTACCCTAGAAAATAAGAGGAATTTACTAACGCGGTACTTCTAGTGAACAGAGCTTACTGGTCACGTGAAATATCGCCATCACCATTTGGGTACAAAGCCTGGGTGTAGATCTTACTCATAATCTCTTGTTCTATGGCTAATTTGGCCATTTGGATCTGCACGGGACTAGCACCTGTGAAGACATTGAATCAAAATTAATCCATTGGATGCTTCTCCAAGAAAATAAATAAATTAACTAAATCAATAATATTAAAATAAATTAAACACTCAAAAATACAATATTCTAAAATAAAAAACGATAAACGAACTCACTTTGCCAAATGGAATCGCTTTCTACATCTGAAGTCAATTTCTGCAGAAAGGATTCCACCAAGTCGGCCTTCTCATCAGCCAACGACAGGCTGATAAAGCGAGACACAAAATTCTGTAACAGCTTTTCTCTAGGTTTCAAAAAATCACGGACGCAGAGCGACACAAGAAAACGATGACATATCGAGCGATCTTGTTCGACCCGTTGTGTTAATCTACAAAATACGATATTAACATATTCTAGAGATGCTCAATACCTTGTACCTCTCCAAGTGTGCCAGTGTCGACAAAAGCGATTGCCGGCAACGAATTAAGTAAGCTGTATAAGAAGTCCGGTTCTTCAAGTCTTCTTCCATAGTCTTAAACAGCTTTAAACACCTAAATAATCCCAAGAGAAAAGTCAGGAGAAGTCCGTAAACAACAGTGGAGCTAGGCAGGTAAAACTTACGCGTGCTTGTCAAACAAGCCTATACAGCGCACAGCTTCATGCAGTTGCGCGACTAACGAACGATCGTGTAAGTTTATAGCTTCTGCTAACTGCAATTTCAGGAAATTGATCAACGCAGCTTCCAGATGATGTTCCTCCCCACCCTGCAATGTAAAACATATTAATAATTTCTCAACGATTCCTTAGCATCTTGGTTAGTGTCTTACTCTAGGCTGAAGCCGGACAGGCGGTATGCTATACACGTCGGCGTTGCTTAACACCAATCGCAGTTTACGCTTTGCGTCCTGGAACGCATAGGACCCTTCCACATTATTTGGATCAATAAATACGCGATCGTCCTCTTCCTCTAACAAATGGGCTTCACCGTTCAGATCGTCAACTCTAGCATCGTGCCCCGCTCCATTGGCATCTGTTGTTAACTCAACGGGAACCTTGCTGCGATACTTTGCTAAAATATCATCCGTTGTTTCTGCAATGAGGTAAAGCACTCAGCACGCAAGTCTTTGTCAAAAGATTATTTAAACCAAACCTATAGGCAAGTTCCTCGCTTCTTCTGACATAGATCTACGTAGTCTTCCAACGGGCAAATCTGCCAAATCAGGCCGTTCGGTCCTTTGCGTAGAATATTTAAGATTAGTATCGCCGTTTATAAAATACTATGGGGGAAAAAAATGTAACGCATCTTACATTTTATCATCAAGCGGTCTACCGCCTTTACGACTCGGTCTCTTAAATGGCAGCCTAAATCTGAAAAAGCTTCGTTTCTTCCCTTCCTCGTCACAGTTTTCCTGATATCACACTGGTTAATTTTTAATATCGATTTAAGTACCAGTTTTACCTTGTCCCCACGATCTGCTGATTTATCAAAGCTGATGCTTTTAGGAATAGCACCGGTAGAAGCCGACATCGGTACTAAGACGTTCCGGGACAACTCACTGTTGAGCGAGCTAACACTAGCAGCAGGTTCGGCTACAAATAAATAGTTGTTAATGGCCAAGCTGACGATCTCAGGTTGAAGTCTCACCTTGACTGCCTTGAACTTCACTTTTGCGCAAAGCTTCAGCTTGGGCAGCTTGTACAGCACGCTCTTGCATGCCTTTAGCGCTACTGCCCACACTGCTCGTAATGCTGCCTCTACTGCTATGGGACGAGTTCGAAGAGGACGAAGATGACAGGCTGGTGGAACTAGGATGTTTCATTGCTGCAGCATCTTGGGAACGCGCTTCATCGACAGGACCCAAAGTTCCCGGAAATTCGGTCAGAAACCGTACTGAAAGTATTCGTAACGATTCTTTTAAAAAGTCTTTTTCTTGATTTAAACGGAAAAATTACAACCTGCACTAGGTTCGGACCGTCTTCTTTCTTCCATACCGGGAGCAAAAGCTGGAACGCGTTTGGGAGACAAGTAGGCACTTCTGGCACTTCCTCCACTGGCAGCACTTTGTGGGGAATCTGTATTACGATACGGTTCGCCGTATGCAGTTTCCCGTTCGCGGATAGGGCGAAATAGAACACCAGTCAAGCGTCCCCTCATACGGACAGTGATTAACTCACGCCCTTCTGACCCATCCTGTCCTGTATCACCATCAGCTTCTGACCTAGCCGCGTCATCCGACCTAACCATTAATAAAATTAATGTACTGGAATGTCAATAAAATGTTCACATGTACTCTCCTACCTCGTAACGCTGTTCGTATCATCAGTATCTACATTATCCAACTCTCCTAGACGTTCTGTGTCGCTGGCCATCACGTCAGTGCTCCAAGCTTCTGAAGCTGTTTCGGATACGTCAAAGAGTCCGGCCTTTATTCGATGAGGAATTAAATAGACAAATACAACATACGACACAATGCTAATTTGAGGTATTACTTCTCGTTCAAGGAGTAAATGCTGCCCTGGGAGTACAATTCCTTCAAGGGGAAGTCGATTGGTTCGGTCGGCTGCGTCCGCCATTACGTCACTTTCGCTTCCCAAGACATCCGTGCTCCAAGAATCGCTTATCATAGATACAGTTTCGTCTCCTGTATTACGAACATTGAATCATAGTCTCCACCCACAAGAGGAAATATGTTCTATTCTCACCCTGTATCATATCCTTGACTTCGAAACGCCCAAAGCGGTCATCTATATCTGAGGGTTTGCTCAATTGGGCGTTCATGATAGTTCTACGCCCTTCAGTGGGACCACGAGCGGTTCCTTCGTCACCTTCAGTAACTTGCGAGGAGGGAGTATCTCTGCCGGACACGTTAGGAGACCCTCTTCCCGAGACATTAGCCGAAACCATATCAGACAAGTTGTCGTTGGCATCGTTATCGTCTTCATTTTCGGACTCCACCGACGATGCCACGGAGTGGTTAGAGGCCGCTTCAGAAATCGCCTCCAAGTTATCGCTCGTGTTTCCTATTAGACCAAAAGGGTTAGAACGCATGCGACACAAGACAGTAACGTATGGCACCTATGGATCCTTCATCATGGGACAAGGAGAATCGAGTTCGTTTTTCCTGCGTTTCCCCGTTTCCATTAGGGTTCAGTACCGGAACGTCTTCCTCTCCATTGCTACTTTCTACATCGCCAGAAGGTTGTGGTCTGTTTTCTTCCCTGGCTAAGACCTATGCAACATAAAATATGGGTCAACATTCCGTTCCTGGTCACAAAGCTAGCTCTAGCCTCATTTACTTCTTGTTCGGAGAGGAGGCCAATGCACGTCGAGTTTGCAGGCAAAGGAAAGACTAAGATTTGCTCTCCAATGAGCTCATCATCGTCCCCATTAGTCCCGTTCTCACCATTCACAGACGTAGGAGAGAGAAAACTATTCTTACCCCTAACGCGCACTAGTGATAACACAAAACAATTAAATAGAACATGAATAATAAAGATAAAAAGAAACAAATTAAAACAAGTAAATAAACGAAAACTAAATAAATAAAACAGAATAGTAAATAAACTGAAAATAAATAAATAAACGGGGAAAAAAAACAAAGGAAAATAAATATGTAAATTGAAAATAAATAAATAAACTGAAACTAAATAAATAAACTTATAAAATCCAGTTCAATGTGAAATTAACTAGATATAGAAGCAAAAGGTTTTCAATATAAGCAGCAATGAGTCTAGCTTACATCCGCTGACAATAAAAAAAAATACTGAAAATAAGTAAAAGAAAGTTTAAAAAAATGTTAATATCAATAATAGACAAATGAATTCAAACTAAATTAACGGACGCGATAGTGGAAAGTACTGTTCGGTACCTCTATCAAGAATATTTCGCTTGGAGGGCGTTGACGGAGAAGTCTCGACTGGGGTAAATCCGTTGGCCACACTCGAAGAAGGACTAAGGGAGGATTGTGAAGAGAAAATCGCGGGTAAAGAGGATAGCATAGCTTGTAGCATATTTTTATCCATTGATTCACAATTGCTATCCGCAATCGCTCTTAGGAACGACACCTAATATATCACGTAAGCAAGGCTTCCTTTAACATGAAATTGAAAGTTACGAGTTGCTGAAGTTCGGATTCCGTCACTAGCAGGGCAGTTCGCTGTAACCCCTCCAAGGGCTTATCGTTCACCAACGCGAATTTTTCATTGTTGTTTTCTAATATTGTTTCTAGGATATTCGCAACAGAATCCTAAGATAAAGACGGTTTTTACTTTCTGGAATACAGATTTACCGCTTTCGAGGTCTTACCTTGTCAAACCGGGAACAAACTTCATTCCATCTAGGATCAACGTTATCGTATTTCCACACGGCGAGTGCTTGGAGTATCTGAGCTACGCGCATTAGATTTGAACGCGCTGTGTCGCTGATAGGGGCCTCGATAATGCCCAAAGGTTCCGGGTTAATAATAGCGGGACAGATCAGTAAACCGAAGAGTAATTCCACACATAGAGCGGTTACTTCGCGATTCTCTACATGCTCACTGTTTACAAGCAAAGTGCGCATTTCCCGGATCAGCCAAGCAATACTACAAAACATCCTAACCTTTTAGAAATGTCTCTTAATTTTCCAAGATCTCTTCCATACCTGGGAGGGAAACATGAGAGACTGAACACAATTCCCTCGATGAATTTCCGAGTGAACTTGACTAACTTTTCTATAATGAATTCTCGGCTGTTGGAAATAGCACTTGCTTCATCAGGCTCGAGGTTTAAGGATGCATCGTCTTCCATAAGTAAATGCATAATGGGTTCGTACAAGGCAGCAGTTAGAAAGAGTTGAACGGAAAATAGACCTTCATGGAACGCCTTATAAAGGCAACCAAACGCACAACTTCCCCGTAATAACCTGTGCCACAGGATCAACGAAAGTTTAGCTGTATAAAAGAGCTCCGTTTAACGGGTTTACTTGCGAGGATTCACGGATGTAGTCAATTGCAATTGCATAAGGTAAGAGAGAAGCTGTAATACTAAACTCTCGTCGGCTTGCAGCAACCCATTGCCATACAGCCCAGCTAAGACCGAGGTTGCTACTGATGGCATTATCTCGGGTAGCAATTTCTCACCAGCAGCCAAGCATTCTGCTAGTAAACGAGGCCGATTTCGTAGCTGTTGTAAAAAGTCGCCGTATGCTGATGACTATAAAAGAAAATATGGATAATATGCATGCTAAGGCGGTATTCGCTCGACATACGTGGAATCCAAGTTGCCTATAACTGTCAATAAACACTGCGTTTTCCAAAGCATACGCTCTCTGACAGCACAGCGAGGGACTAGTACCAGGCCTGGAGAGAACCAAGGCATCCAAATTAACTCGTTCTTGATGTGATACCCACGCCAAATGGGATAAAGTCTCCAAGGCAAGCTCAACCTGTGGTGAATAAACAACTAAATTAAACAGAAGTTCTAAGAAATTTGTGCGTGATGTACCTTTTTATTCAATTCCTGTAGCGACTGGCGCTCAGCAGATATAAAAAGTCGCTCTTGTCGTAACTGGGTAGCCAATTCCAGTATGTCTTTGTGATCTCTAGTCGAGGCCATGCTAGTGTAATGCGCAAAGTATTTTTTAATTTTGTTTCACAACACAACACGTTAAAATTGTCTCCCTCTTTGCCCTGAAAGGGATAACAGGTTTTCACTTGATGAGAAAAAACTTCGCTCTGTTTATAAACAAAAGTACATTGTTATTTTGCGTACAGGACATTAAGTACTTATTTTTAAGAAGAAGCGAGTCAAACTGCTACCTTAAAACATGCCAAAGTTGACTTGTAGTGCTTCCATGTAAGCAGAAAACCCTAAACACAGCGGACCAGCACAAAAGTACCAACACAGTTTATTAGTCAGTCTCGTGGGGCGTGTTATAAGACTAAGCACGAATCGCCATCTACCCAGTGCAACGAGTAAGCTTTCTCTGTACCTCTTCACGCCTTGCTTGCTGATCACTAAAGTTCCTACTATAATATCATGCGAAGGAAGTCACAGTGTACAGTACAATAGTACTGTCGGGACAATTCTTGAGTGTATCTACAGAGAAAGACGACCACAAGAAATTTCCCGCCCAGGAAATGAGGCGGACAAACGGCACAGGCACACGTTCGTTTGTGCCATAAGATAGTGCGATATGCCTGAGTGAACGTCGGAAAATCTTATGAACAAGAAAAAAATGGTTTGGTTTTCCTTTCGGTTATTCGTATTCCTTGTATTTTTTTTTCGTTTGTCAATTTCACGATAGATCACCGCAAATACCCCCCTAGAAAAAAAAACTCTTGTCAGTTGACAAATTTTGGAACATTGACTAGCTAATGTTCTTGGCCTCGAAAAGTCGGTACTCGAAGTGCAGGTTTCGAGATGTTCCTCTTATATATAAAACGAATATCTAAAGCTCAGGTTAAAGATAAGGCATAATTTAAAATGAGATTAAATACTTGTACCGTTTTTTGTCAATGTTGAACTATATGCAATTAACTACTGCTATCTCACTCTTAAATTTTCTGTTTCGTTCAGTAGTGGATAAACGACAAGTCGATGATTGACTTTGTCGACAATCTGTTTTACAAAATCCTTGAAATTTATTTATAATTTATTCTCCGTTTACGAGATCTTCGGCAGCCTTATATTGGTTTCCGAGAAATATGGGAATGGCTAATGGGTGAAGAGATGGTTTCCGAGAAATATGGGAATGGCTAATGGGTGAAAAATTATCTACGCTTATGATTGGGTCCTCGGGGCTGAGCTACCGTGCAGCTTTAACAAGGGTTGCTACTTCTCCGTAAACCTAACCTAAATCGCGTTACTACGAGCGAATAGTTTCTCCTGGCTCTTTCCCTTGTCAAGGTTAGTTGACCATGGTGTGGCACGGCGTGAATAAGTTTGTGCGAGCTGGCATTCGTTATGAGCTTCTCGAGTCGGCCCGTTTCGCCGAAGCTGCGGATCTTTTCAGGAGAGACTTTTTTGTGAATGAAACCCTGTCTAAAGCTCTTGGTAAGAAGCAAGATGCTCGCCAAATAGAGATTCAAGTGAAAGACCTTGAAGAATGCATGGGCCACGGATTATCTTGGGCAGCCGTTGATGAAAATACCAACGAACTAGTCGGAGTTATGGTCAGTGGACACCGCTTTACGCAGGACAGAGACACAACCCAAAGTAAATTGAAAGAATCCTACGCCGGGCGCTTTACTTTAGCACTTGAACACAATATGGATCTCTTCTCAGTCTACGAAGTGAATTCTTATACGGAACTCTGTGCCACTACCGTACATCGAAATTACATCAACCGTGGCATAGGCAAAACGCTTACCGTGGATTTGGGCCTCCACTACACAATTTACCGAGAGGTACTAGCCGTTACAATTACAACCACACCCGTTACGCTCGGCATGTTTCGCCCGTACGGCTTCCGAATCCTCAACGAGCTCAAACCTTACGAGTACCGAGAAAATGGCGACCGAGTTTTTCTTTATTCCGATCCTAATCATAAGGTGCAGTTACTTGCTCGTAATTTTGCTGCAAAGTAAGTTTTATGCCAGGCCTGTACTACGTATAAAAGTATGCCCGTTTTGTGTGCAATAAAACGCGCCCTAGCTTCTCTTCGCTTGTAGTCGAAAAGTCAAGGACGGAATATATTAAGGTCCTGGCCGCCACATGGACTTTGAGCCTAAGGAAATGAAAACGAACCAGTTGCTATGCTGATAAAACAAACAAGATATCCTTTGCTGTGCTAGACCAAATCCACTTCCTGACTGGTCGGAACCTGGTGCTTTCGCACTCTCAAGTCCCAAACACATTCGTTAATCAATCTCGTGTACGTGCGGGTCGGTAAATATGGCGTACTTAAACCAAGAACAAGTCAACAAGGTATACCCTTCACATTTACCATCTCTTTATGACATCAACTTTTCTTAACAAGAAAATGTTCATCTAGTTTCACAATGAGGGTTACTTAATCCTAGAAAACTTTTTAAGCAACGAAGAAGTGCAGAGTTTGCGAGATGCGTGCAGTGCATTGGTTAATTACATGGACCCTCGTGAGCATAGTTGTATTTTTACAACCACAGATGCCAAACACGTAAGTAGTTTGTTTTATATCGTCGTAAATGTAGGACGCATTCTAATTTACGAGTTTCAAACTCTTCGTTACATTTTAGGCCAACGATCGCTATTTCTTAGAAAGCTCGGATAAAATTCGCTATTTCTTCGAATCCGGCGCACTGGACCAAGTGGGCAATTTAACTGTTCCCAAAGACCGCTCGCTGAACAAAATTGGCCATGCTTTGCATTGGTTCGAACCAACTTTCAAGAAAGTTACGTTCAGCCAAAAGGTACAAGACGTTGTACGCGATATCGGATTCAAGGATCCAGCAATAGCCCAGAGCATGTACATTTTCAAGCAGCCTGGTATTGGCGGTGAAGGTATGTACACATTTCTATAGTTGTCATTGTAGCATATGAAACAGTTCTAACATAAAGGATTGTAATGGATTGCCACAGTGACGCCACACCAAGACTCGTCCTTTCTGCACACCGAGCCGCTCAAGATCGTTGGCGTGTGGTTCGCCCTAGAAGACGTTACCCTCGACAACGGCTGCTTATGGTTCATCCCCGGATCTCACCGCAATGGCGTGGCACGACGATTCATAAAAAATCCAGATCCCAACTCTGACACGTTAACTCTATACGACGCACCTGTTCCTGAATACGACGACGCGGACTTTATTCCGGGACCCGTGCCGAAAGGTGAGTATTTAACAAGAGATTCTAAAGAACTTTCAAATCAATACCTTTGACGGGTTAATTTCTTTATTCTTTTAGGCACGTGTGTTTTAATTCACGGCGAAGTTGTTCACAAAAGTGAACGCAACCTGTCACCAAATTCTCGTCATGTTTACACGTTCCATGTCGTTGAACGATTCCAGACCAGATATTCGCCAGAAAACTGGCTCCAACCTTCGGAAGCTCTGCCTTTCCCAGGGTTATTTGATAACTAAGTGACTTGCACGTCAAGGGATGCTTAGTGTAATGGTGGAGTCTATATATGAGTACCTTTAGCAAGTCGTTTACTTGATGCTATTCGAGAACCGGGATCTCGATACAGGGTTTTGAATGTAATGTACAGTAAAGCGCACACCAACAACTGGCATTTCACATGTTTATGTTGTCGTGCAAGTTGACGAATATTAACAGCTATCACGAACGCATACGAACTAGCGTCTTCCATCGCTGAGCTCTAATAAAGAAATAAATTCTACGAACAAACGCCTCCGTCTACTTTGGTGGCCATGAGGGCTTCAAAATCGTTTAAGCTTGGTTTCGGAACAAGTCCTAAGAGTAAAGCTAGTTTGGCTGCCAATGGAGTCAGTTTCTCGTCGGCCAATTTCTCCTCATCCGGCATCATCTTCAAAGAGTGGAAAAAAAATAATTTTAAAGATTACTTTGGAATGATTACGCAATCCTTACTTTATCAGCCACGTGTAGGTGAATGACGCCATCTGATCCAACATGGAAGGTAGATAACCCATCGTACCACCTTTTCGAAATGGAACAATAAATTTGCTACCCTAAAGTAGATCTAATTGTAACTTACACTTCCTGCTTGTTCATAACCTCTTTCCACTGCCACAGCTTATATCGCCAAAAATTCATCATCACCTAGAGTAAAATAAAAAATACCAATAGTAAAAACTTAGAAATAATATATAAAAATAAAATATAAATTTTTAATTTATACGAAGTTTCTTTACGAAAGAATTAGACAAAATAATGGAGAACAGTGATTAAAGTATGTACTTTAAGTCCAGATATGCCCCGAATACTCCACCGGATCTTGATAGTCCCATCTTCAGGGTGAACGGTCATTTTGAGTATTTCGAAACGAACGTAGGCAAAGCGCAAGTGGCCAACAGCGCGCAACAATGCGACTTGTTTAACATAATCAAATAAGCCGCTAAAAGCGAATTTAGTCACCATAACACGTTCAGAACAGAAGGATCTAAAACAAGAAGTTCGTACACTTACACAGTTTTTTTACCCCGGATGTTATCAATGAACGTAACATCCTTGGAGTAGATGGTATAATCCAAAGGTTGTAGAAAAAGTTTCGGAAGCTAGAAAACAAATATTATTTACAAATTAAAATTGCACATTCTCGGCTTCTTACTGAGTCAGCGAGTACTGTTGCAACTTTCTGGAGCTGTCCTTCATCAGGCAATCGCTTGTCTACCTCGGAATCCGTTTTCTCAGGCGTTTCGCGCGTTGTCAGAAGAAGTGACCGTTCCAGAGGAGAAAGTTCGACATTGCAGTAAGTCACAAAATGCTCCTCCGTCACATTGGGACAAGCGGCTTTCGCCATAGTTAAAGCTTCGCCGAACACAGGCGACTGAATTAAAGCTTTGTGCACATATTGCAAATAAGTCGTTGATAATTCCTGAGTTTGGTTTCCGGCAAGAGTAGCTATGGGTAGAACGGAAGTCGCAACATTAGCTGGCGCAGCCAAAGCAGCATTCGTTATAGCTTTCGAAGCAGCACCAAGTTGCTGAACGAGAGCTTGGGCATTGAGATGTCGCAAAATAGCCTCGTAGGCATACTTTTGTTCGGCCTCTATTTTAGCGGCCAGACGAAGCACTTCCACGGCTGGTTTGTTTACAGAGCTTAGTTCACCGTCAAAGCTATGCCTTCGGGTCTCCTATATACGATACATGCATCCTTAGTCACGTTTAAACGTCATTATTAATAGAAATTGTACCGATCGCCGTAGAAGCAGACTAGCTTGGGCTGGGTTACTCATGGACTGCGCGAAGTGTAAATTATTGGTCGAAGCACAGCATATCCGAGAGACTTGCTGCAAGTTCGACGTTGGTATACGAGGCTTTTCCCGATGAGAATTGCATAGATTTACAGGGTTCGTGCAATTCCACGCGGTCGACGTTGATGTGTACTTTCGAAACGTACAGCGAAAACTGACAGCCATGGTTCCTTTTGATTTATTCTAAACACTCCTGAAGGAAAAGATTCTTTGGAAAAATTTGGTGAGGACGAACTGCTCTCTTTCAACGGTTTTCACAATATTCCAGCATCCCCCGGAAAATTCGTGCGGAGCACAGCAAAACAAACCAAAACACTGTTCACAAGCTTTCAAGTGCTGCCACCTTTCCAGTGTCCCAGCGCCTGAGCGAATAGCCAAGAATTTCTAATTTATGAATGGCCTTGAATACACTGGGAGATATTCTGATTTAAATGTCTATATGGGAAGGAATCTTCGCCAGCGACGTATGTTACTTGTAAAAAACTCTCAATGAGTAATATTAATGTTGTTAGGGCTCGGGGCTGAAATATATCTTTGAAAAGTTTCGGTGTTTATTGATCATTGATTGACCGTACAATCTTAATGTTAGATCTTGGTCTATTTTTGATTGCTGCTGTTTTTTTTAGCAGTTGAATATCTTCAGTAGTACTTTAAAGCATTTGTTGTAAAAATATAAGGGAGCAGGTTGTGTACTCTGTGTTAATTATTTAGGCAATAGCGAATGGTTTTGGGTTCTCGCGTTTATGGGTTAGTGCCGAAGTCATCCTTCATGGTTTCAGTACCGGCACCTGAAGCCACAATACCACCCTGAGTTTTGTTCCGATTGCATCCTCAGTACGATATACACTTGTATTGCATTTCAATATACTGTATTGCTTCTCGTTTTTTTATAGAGGAGAGATGGGACAAATGCAGTTATGAAAATTCTTCAGTGTTGCACGGATTGCATGAAATAAACTGTAGTGTGAAATCATAGTCACTGGATTGAAAGTACCCTTGTTACAGAGGAGCAACTGAGTCCTCAGAAAAAGGAACGAAAGAATAAAAGATATTCAAAATTAGATGCTCACCATTAGTTGGAATGGATCGAGTGTTGGGTCAAATGTAACATTGTGGGTAGCGTGGTTTACCGTTAAGGAAATTAGCTAATATATGTTTCTATTAGAATTTTACTACAAAGTTCCTCAAAATGTTTCCAAAGAAATGCAAAGGCGTAAATTCGATCATTTTTAATACTAAACTAAATAGCATGACCAAGGCTCGTTAATACTGTTACTGTATATAATGATACTGTCTTCATTTAATTGCTGCTCAAATTTGTGAAGGGTGAGGTGTGTACTTTTGCACAAATAGCTTTATACATACACTCTTGCGTATTCGTTCTTTATAGTACCTTAAGGACTGGGATTTAATATTTTATGCCGAACATTCAAACTAATCAACCGCTGGGAAGGTTGCTGGATTGGTCAATCAACCGTGAAGGTCAGTAAAGGGCATTTTTTAGCTCAATTACTATTGTAGCCACTTTAACTACATTTGAAAGAATCGTTATAATATACTTAACCTCTTCGCTCTTCCATACCACAGCTGGAGCTTTTACACCACCCATATAGGGGAGACCGGGGCACACGTCGGTCACATTTTTGGTCTCGAGTGCCCAGAAGACGTTTTATTAACGATGCGAAAATAATTTTGGTGCTTTAAAGTAGCATTGCCATCCTAGTTATCGTGTGATTTTTTTTGGCGAGTTAACTCAAGCCATTATTTTTAAAATTTAATTTCTACCAGAGCCGGTCAAATTGACCAACGTGCCCCAACCATGGGGTAGGTTGGGCAGGACTGTGGGGTACCTTGGGCAATGATGGAATTCCTTCACGTTTTGCAAAAATTTTGCGCTTTGCCAAAAACCCTAATCATGTAGACCTAAAACAAGCCTGACGTAAAAAAAAATAACTAAAACGAAGCACTGGTTTATTATAAAATGCCATTCAATCACAAGCAATTTACGGAGGCCATGAAACGCTATTGCAAGCAACCGGGGCATGGAGCATCTTATTTTTCGCTCCTCAAAAGAGTGTAAGAATCATGCTAACAATAAGGATCAAACTAGTCTAAAAAAAATTCGACCCGAAATCGAAAAATTTTCACCCATGCTTGATCCCATTGTCCGACCTGCCCATTTTATTCTGCCCGACCTGCCCGGCGACGGTCACTGAACAAAAATGGTGACATGTAATTAATCGCTTACTTAAAGGTATCAAACTTGGTCTTGTTTTAAAGGCAAAAGAGTCACCTATGTTCATAAAAAGTTCTACTTAGATAGCTTACCAAACACCGCTCTTAGAAGAAAAAATCTCTGTTCCCAAAAGTTTGGGAAACACACCGGAAAAAACAAACAACGATAACTTTTAGTAGAAGTTGACGAGTACACTCATTCTTTCTCAGTTGCTGTGTTTGTGTAAAACGAACATTACGTGAATTTATTTGGATTTTTATTTCCAAACATGGATCAGATATCTAAAATTGTCCAACCTACCCCCTGTCCAAGGTGCCCCGGTCTCCCGTACTTCATCAGTCAAAGTTTGGAGGCAGTCGACCCCCGGTGCGTTTGTCCTACCTCTCCTCTACCCTGTGTAGAAGAGCCACTCCCCTTGATCCTGGATTTTTACGGAAGATCTTTGCTACCGTACTAGGTATAGCGTATAAAACATATAAGGAATTGTGAGGAGTTACAAGGATGTTTTTGTTTCAAAATACCTCAGACACAGAATTTCTTCATTAAGTCCGATCCGTTATGCTAGGGATCCACCACATCAAGCGTCACGTGATTTGTTAAATAAGCAAACGAGTTGCTGTAAATGTATTCACTGATTACTACAGCAAATCATGAAACAAAGCAAGAAAAAAGGTGACATAGGACATTTTAAACCACATTTTTAATTTGATAATATAATCGGTCCCTTTATATAGTCTCCCATTGTAAATGCATCGTAGGGCACGACAGCGTTATGTTCGAACGTGAACGTCGATTTCTTTGTGCAGTCCCATCTTACTCCTATCCAGAGACCAAATCTCGCAAACAAACAAGACTTCGGTGCATGGTAGCATGTGAGTCAAATTTTATTGCCGGCAATCTTCCTAGAAGCTCGAGTCCACTATTGTGCATTTTGATTAGTAACCTTGATAATACTGAGAAAATGGGAGACGCCATAAAAATGGTAAAACTTTTTTTTTCATAATTCATAATCTTCTATTCAATCCTCAGGGAAAATGGGGCCAACTTTTACAGCATAGGATTATGCGACATTACTGCAACCAGATGCGGTTTAAGAGACCGAGCCATAGTTAGGATTTTTATACAACTAAATCAAAACTCGAAAAAGAGTAGGTGGACTGGAATGGCGTTTGAAACGAATTAGAACCGTGCCGGGTTTGAAAACGCGACTTGGAAGTGCTGACAAAATTAACGAAAGGTTTTTACTCCTCACCCTCACGACACCACATGGAAAACTTATTGCCTATCTCAATCCCGCACCAAGTTTAGTTTTAGGCAACTTTTCTAATCATCCCCGCCTGCAAGCAAGTCACAACAAATTCATGGAAGTTCTTAACCACCATCTCAGCACCATGCATTTGAATTGGGCAATACGAAACTCAGGAAAATTAACGCGCTCATCCGTGTCTCCTACGAACGCCGTAAAATAACCAAGTTTCGTAACACACCTTTCTTTAAAACAAAAACTTGAGCGAAAAGAAGTCACATTTTCCATCAATATTCCATCTTTTCAAGATATCCACACGCCCGCTCCTATTCGAATCCCAGAAACCGAACAGAGTGTCGTCAGGCAAAAGCAGGCTTCGCTAATCTCCTCCGTCTGTTTTCAAGAATGCGTACCAAATCCCAACATCCTCCCTTCACACTCTCGATGCTTTCCAAACTGCGGTGTTTGTCATCCATTCTCTAACGAAAGGTACTCCATCACCTTGTGCGAAAGCCGCACTACCACACACTTTGTAGTTCTTCCAGTTTGTTTACATACATTTGAGGCTTCAAAGTGCGTTTCGGGTAACTGGGCCTATTACATTCGTAGTCACCATTCACAGCAGCAAGTAAGGGCCAAACAACTATAAAAAGTGAGGAAAGAAACATCGAAGACATTAATATCAAGCCTCAGCTTACGTGTCGCACACATAAATCACTGAAATGATATATTACAGCGCACAATAGAAGACAAAAATAGGTCAAATATTCTATGGAAAAAATAAAAGGAAGAGCGGAAAAGAAAAGAAAAACAAGAATCAAAAACGTGCTGCAAAAGGGAGTTTTGGAAAAGCAAGATCAGAGTGCACTTAGTTGTTGTTAGAAATGTTCTTTAAAGAATGACAATGTCTGTTTCTCTTTTCGGTAGTTAAAAAAATAATGGATTCATGCATTACCGCCTGTTTTGTTTGGATCTTTTTACTGGACGAGTTTTCTGAGGTCTCGCGTAGGGAAACCTAGGCTCTTATCTTCCGACAGTAAGGCCGTGTTCTCATGGGCGGGTATGGGCATGGCCACGCCTACACTCGAGCCCAGAGAGCTGATACAGTTTGTGGAATTCCTGCAACCCAACATAAAAGATAGCCCCCGCATACATAGAACCCACATGGGTCACAAAATCCAACATATCAGAATCAATGGAAAGAAATGCCAAACTCCATTCAACATTTCAATGACTCTCAATCTGCTTTCACGTGTATACCGTCGCTCAAAAGGTACATAAAATGAAAAAAAAGACAAAAAAATATGACAGTAGAATGCTGCTGCACTTGCAAATTATGAGAGTATTACTCAGTGGGAACAAATGAACTCTGCCTTGCCTTTTTGTTTCTGATAAAATTTCGCAAAAGCAATAATGCAATGGGGAAAACGCCGCCAATAGATATTTTTCTAGCTCCAAGTCGGAAATCAGTACCCGCAACTGAAAAAATAACCCAAAATAAATTACATATTTGATCAGGGATACAAGACCGTGCTACATGGTTACGAAGTAAGCTGACCACCCACGATGCAATATAAAGGGGGGGAAAATGCATAACCAATTATAATACCAATCCATAAAGCAGAAGATTTGTAACAATCAGAAACCATCACAACAATCTATGGCATACTCAAAAAAGGGAGGAACAGCTCTACGAAACAGTTGGTCCCGTCTTGTTACTAGTCAACGTATGAGAAACATCTACGCAAACTCGACCCGGGGAAATAACACATCAGGCATGATAGAACATCCCAAATGGAAAATTTTCGCAAGGAATTGAATGGCTGATATTGCTGCATGTTTCAGAGGGAGGAAACTTTTTCTTCCAGGGCTTGGTTGGATTGATTATCATACAAGGCTTTGTCAGGATCAGGCTGGCAGCTGGAATAGCGTCTGCACACAACAAAAACCCATGCCAAGCACATAAATACCAAACGTTTCCCAGGCAAAAGAAAAGCGGAACTGAAATCCCGCACGGGGACTTCACTTCGCTTCTGTAGCCGAATACCAACAATAAGCCTTTCTACTTGATAAGTTTTCATCTTGACATTCTCTTTTTTCGTTCTTTTTCTTGTCCCCCCCCCCCTTCATCCCAAATAACCCCAACATAACAGGGAAAAAGTACAAATAAAATGAGTTCCTCGTCTCAGCTTCACAAGAAACAACTTTATGGTCTTTTGTGACCCCCCACACGTTGCACAAAAGCGACTACGATCAACTAAAATACGGAAATATAAAATTGTACCTGTCTGACTTCCTGAACAGCGCCGAGATTTCTTCAAAGGTTTTGTTGCGTGTCTCGGGCACTTTTTTATACGTAAAGACCCAAAATATCGCCAGCAGGACGCTGAACGGCAGGAAAGTATAGTTTTCCAGTCCCACCTACGTGCAAGAATAAAACAGACTTGCTTTTAATACTGGCTGACACATACGTTTCTGCTTTCTGAACAAGACGAACCCTCTCTTTCGTGATAAGAACGGTCATAAATGTTTTTTTTTGCTTTTTTTTATTGCTAGCCTTTAATACTACCTGCATGCTAGGGAAACCGAATCCGACGACAAAGTTGGCCGTCCAGTTAACCAAAACTGCGATGGACATGGCAGCTGGTCGGGGACCTTGGGAGAACAATTCCGCCGTTATCATCCACGGAATCGAGCCTGGGCCAACGGCAAAGAAGACGACAAAGGACAGCGTCGCCACTACGGCCACGTAACTCACCCATTCAATGAGGTCCTGGAAAGAGAAAAAAGGTTTCAGTGAGAGACCGAAAGCTATCAGACTACATCAAAAAAGCTCAGCAGCAAGCTCAACATCCAAGCTACGGCACGACACTTCAAAACTGTCTTTCGATAGCAATGTAACAAAGTTCAACTATCCCAGTTAGTCTCAATTTGTTAGCCTACTGCGTTTTATTGCATACTTCAGGTGACTATGAAGGCCAAAGATCGAAGGCAATTTCTTCAAGAGACCATGTGGAGTTTCAAGCTCTTATCCACGGATTCTAGACTCGAAAATTTTATCGACGTCGACTTGGCGGGCACGTCGTACTCCACTGTGAAGTCATACGGAGAAAAGGCGCCGAAACTTAGAAATAAGGTCTTTAATGAAGCTAATTTAACTCTGCTTGAAAGTTGCTCCCAAGCTTGATCCGCGAAGTGAAAGTAATTCTCCTATAAGTACGGAACAGCTAGTTTTCCCATGTGGAACTGTTGTTCAAGAAAAAAAAAGACGGAAAGGGGAAGGCACACGGGCGAGATAGAAAGATGAGTAACGCTCTTCTCTTTTGCTTATTAGATTCACAAAGACACAAATGAGCCCCCCTTTTCCTTTTTACTTTCCATGGCTATAAACAGAGAGCACCTCGCACACCCCCACGAACGTAAACCGTACTTACTTTTACGAGAAGAGATATTGTGATGAATATTGAGAAGATGAACATGCCTCCCAGACCCCATAAATGAAGTGTACGTCTGCCAGCTTTGTCCATCAGGGGAATGGATATCAGCGTCATAACAACCATGATAGCACCAATGCCAATGGTGGCATACTTGGCAGCGTCGTCACCCAAGCCAGCACTTTTGAACAAGGTTGTTGAATAATAAAACACCTACATAAAAAGAGATCCAAATGAATCCTTACAAGTGTCAGAAATGAAACTAGGGAAAAGAAAGTACAAAGTCGTGTCCACAAAAACGAGAAAAGAAGGAAGCAACGTAAGAACGACGAAATAAAAAACATAATTGGTTGAATTGCAAGAAATAAAAGTGCTTGTTAAAGAAGTGAAGTATAGCAGAACAAGTTGTACAGTAGCACACTCATATTGCACTAAGTCATTTGCGAAATTGCAGGTGTCACCGGGATAGAAAGTACTTATGTTGCTAAGCTCGATAATAGAAGCTACCCACCCATTTTGTAAGTTCTAGTCAAATATTCTTTTTAATGCAATTTTACAGTGCTATTCATTAGCCGTCATGTAACAGCAATTTATCTTTAAACGTTCCGCTAAGCTTAAAACCACACGTTACAGAGCACTAATACAAGAAATAAAAGTATCAACAGAAGGAACAAAATTACTATAGGAAGAAATAAAAGTGGTAATAGAAGAAATACAAGCAGTAGTTTAATTAGTAGAAGCAGAGACAAAACATGTCTTACGGCGTTGATTCCCGATAATTGTTGCGAGAGTTGCATTACCACGCCAATCACCAGGGGCTTACGCAAATTCCGGGACAGAATCAACTCTTTCATGGAAATACGCGCTTCCGCTTCTTGGGCTCGTTCTTCCGCTCGCATTTCCTCCACGTCTTCTTCGATTTGGGAACAGGCCCGCAATCGCCTTAATGCTATTTCGACAAGATCATTACTTCACTGTATGCCCCTACAAGACAAGGCCAAAGTCTTTCCCCCAGAACATCAAATAAAAGTCGACGTGAAATTCGTACACCTTCGCGTACTTCGCTCCTCCCACCCACGAAACGTCCACACGTCCAACGACGTTAGGAAGAAATACTCGATATCTTCGTTGAAAAATATATTTTTACCTTTCCGTGCCTCGTCTTCGCGGTTTTGGGTGATTAAGAGATAGCGTGGCGACTCCGGACAAACCGAGAAGAGAATTAACTGTAACAACGACGGAACAACGGCCAAACCTGCAACGAGGGAAGTTAAAAGAATTACACTAACAATCGCCACACGCCTCCCAATTGAGTCCCAGGGAGAGAACAAATCAGCCTCATGTCACACTCTCCACACGCAATCCACTAATGAAAAAGAATTTCCACCCTCCATTTTCTTGCCCGATTGACAGGAAGCACAAAGACCCCAGGTCAACTTGCATGGGAAAACGAACGTCCACGCAATAATACGTACCTAATAATAAGGGCCATCCATCTTTGGTACCCAGCACTTGCTCAATACCTAGCACCTGAGATATGAGCATTCCTACCGTGACGCCCAGCTGATTCACGGTACCTAGGCCACCTCGCAGTGTTAGCGGGGCAATTTCCGAAATATACATGGGGACGAGGGACGTGTTCAAACCTAGCAATGATAAACGACACCAGTTTATCTCTGTTAAACGAACCTCATGAAGTCCAACCCCTTGCACGAGCTTGGATGATACATATCTTTTTTTAACAAAAACAAGAAATAAGAATAATTCATCGGGTTTACTGGTACTGGCGTAGGATTTACGGGCATAAATTACTCTATGACTACAATTACGTATTACTGCCGTAGTTTTACACACAGCGTGTGACTTATAGGTTCTACTTACCACAGTTAAATCCAATAAGTAGCCTGCCTATGATGAGCATTTCGTAGGAATTGGGGTACTTGGAAAAGCCCATGAAACACGCGCCCAGCACTCCGGCGATATTATTGAGCAGCAAACCGCGTTTCCTATGGGGAAGGCACGGACCAGTACAGTAAGAGTAATAACCCACGTCACGTTGCCAGTCATAATAAAAGGATGGCTCTCTCTCTCACTCAAAGAAGGCTGGCTTCAAACTTATTTAGGAGATAGTGAAGGAGGATTTGCAAGATTGCTCGGCTCCCGAAAAATGGCATCCCAAGCGAAAAAGAAACTAATTTACGAGTGTCTATTGGACTTTCGCTCAACCTTCGCTTTTACGCTTTCGCGAATAAAACGAAAGTGCATGAAATTCGCCAAAGCCATGAACCAATTTTCAGGACGAATATAACAAAGTTTGCCTGAAGGCGTATAGTCCATTTGTTCCATTACGCAATCAACTGGATCCTTGAAATTTTACGCGGACAGTAACCGTTATAGGAAACAGCTACTTCGTAACGTAACATATAGTTACCATCCGACACACACACAAAAATATTTTCCTGTCTTTTTCTATTTTTCTTTTTTCTTTTTTACTTCTTTGAAGCTATTCCTAAATATTATCTGTGAAAAATGCTCGGACGGAAAGAGCACGCCAGGCTGGTAAATGTCAAGCCATCGTCACGTTATAATACCTGCCATATCGATTGGCCACAAAGCCTCCGATGAAACCACCGATCATACCGCCGACAGCAAACATGGCTACCGCAATGGAGAACACAATTTTGGCCGTTTTTTCTTCCATTGTGATCCCATAACGGGTGTAGTAGGCTTCTTGGATGAACTGCTCAATAATCTACAAAGTTTACATGGAACCCCACATTACGGCTGTGGTGGTTTTTCTTTCGCAAGGGAACGAAAAAGTAACGAAAAAGAGTTATATACTTACGCTCTGCGGTGCATTAATAACGCCAGTATTATACCCAAATTGAAGCATGCCTAGAACGGCCGCGAAGATGGCGTACGACAAAAAACACGTCAAACCCTGCCATGTAAAAATACAAAACACCAAGTTAGAAAAAGACGGACAGTTTTGAAAATAACGGTGAAAAATATCCGAGAGGAAACAGGGTCGGAATACGGGTAAAAAAAAGGCTGGAAAAGATGTAAATCCCGGATCCCTTTACCACATTGCCGTTATTTCCCTTCTCGCCCTATTTTTTTCCCCGCTTCGTTCAAAATTTGATGCCAGTTAGAGAAAAACGGCTCCAAGTAACACCCTCTCACGAAAAGAACGAATTCTTTTCCAATTGTCAATACACAACCAAGTACCCTTTTCCACTTGATTCTTTGACAAAAAGCTTTCCTCCAGAGCGATCCAATCTGACACGCTTAACCCTTGTCGGTGCATTTCTATTCGGGATTTTTTTCCCCAGAAAATGCGTTTCTTATACTACATTACCATTGCAAATTCCCGTGCATCCAACCCCTCGACACCCTCCAGCCCTTTCGAAAAACACTTCCCCAACTTTTGTTTCAAGGCTCGGCGCGCCAACCATAGCAAAAACTCCTAACCTAAGCAAAACTTGGCCGTCCCTTTTTTCCGTCTCAGTACGTTCCATTTCACCCCCCACTTGCTGTGACATGATTTTGGGTGCCAGGGGCCTGACGCACACAAAACTTCCATCGGGTTTTCCCCCGGCTTCTATTCTGCATCGATTTCACCCCGAAAGGGCCACAAAGCGAAGCAATGTATTTTTAAAAAATGGTTTCTCTTGTACAAGACCTCGCCATGACCAAAAAAGTCCCCACTGTTCTCCCCAAGAATAAAGCTGTCAATAGAAGAGAAGCGTGCAGCAAATAGGCTCAACGGACAGAAATCTTTAACCTGCAAGTGCTTAGCTTGACCGGCACTGCAGTCGTTAGCTGCCGCGTGGCTCCTCGAAGCTTGGCCGCTTACGCTTTCCGCGCTACTTACCGAGCGATTTCTGCTCGTTATGCCCCGAGGCGAAACACAAACGATCCTCTTGCTCTATTTATCTTCCTTTCCACAAGAGCTACTCCCGATACCTTTAGCAAATAGGTATCCAGTTATCAATTTACCGGACCCGTCAAACGAACTGTTAGCTCTATCTTTAGCGCCTAGAGAAGTTTTGAAAGTGCTTAACGAACGTAAGCGGGTGGAAACGATATCCTAGCAGGAAGAAATATAGTAATCTCTTCGTTAACGTATTCTTAGCGCGAATTTTCCTTTCAAGGAGTTGAAAATTGATGAGATTTTAGCGATTTACTAGAAGACCAGTACTTCCCAAAATGGGCGTCGTGACATGGACCAGTACTTCGGTTGAACTGACATTTCGCACACGTGTTTTTGCAATGGGGCGGCTATTAAATAATCAACTATGTAACAGATGTCTCTGTTGCGTGAAATAAGGTAGAGACACCACTCGATGACTTATCGAACAATATCGTAAAGGTTACATTAATGGGTAAGGTTGAAAAGTAATTTATTTAAGTGCAAATTCATGGTAGTAATATCAAAAACCGTCTTGTCGTTGTCAGTACCCTGTTATTTAAAAGTATACATAAGAAACCTCGGTGTTCAAATGAATACTTTTTATTTAGTTGTAGGTCAATTTTTTACTTTTACTTTACATATTTTCCTTTCAGATTCCGTAAAGGGAACTGTGATGTTGAAACGTCATGTGTCCACTTTCTCTTTTTTTACAGTAACTCAAAGACAGGCGAAAACTTGCATTGACAGTTTAACAATTAAGCTCTTGAATATTCTGTAAAATTCCTCAACACAAAATTTTTCTTTAATACAACTTAGAACATACCAAGGGGAAACTCCGGAAAACGAGAAATTTTTCAAAAATAAAATAAAAAGATTCTTGAACATAAATTATCCTAGCCTTTATCCGTTGATATCTCTCCGTTGAGTTCTAAGGATTATCAGCTAAAACTTTACTGTCAGGAACATTTTGAGCAAACACGAACGGGTAAAGGCAAAATCGTCAACGCAAGTGTTCCATGCAATCGCCCATAAGAGAAGGGAAGTACACAGTGGTCTTAAGCAACGAACGTTTCTATTGGTTTAGGAAGCAGGATCCTATGTGCGATGACAAGTTTCATTCCGGCAAAAAGCCCGTAAAGTTTCACGGAGCTAAAGGCAAGTCATAAGGCTAGTCAAGCGAGGTTATTCATCTCATACGGCGAACCTGAACGACATTCCCCGGAGATTCCAAGTCAGGCCCTTTCGCTTTTACAGAGTCAACCCCTTTCGAGCTCGTTGGAACACGGACTCGGGGAGCCCGGGCCCAACCACGGAGTCAAGTCAAGGCTCAAGTCATTTCATCGTTGAAATCGCCGCGGTCGTCGCGGGTGCTCGGTTTTACGGCCCCAACAGGGTTGATTCCAGCGCCACCCCAAGCTATGCCTCATTGAGGGAGAACCTTTTCCACTTGTACGCATTGCGGAATTTCTTCCGTCCTTCTCTTCCTGTTCCTGTCCTCCTTGTCTACATAGGCATTCTCGGGGGAAAAAAACTCATCTTTCCCCTAGGAATATTTTTTTTCTCCCAGAATTTCTCGTCCCCAGTCTCATTAACTGCTCCAGTCCTCAAAGCATAGTTATTCTTCTCCGATCCCACACAAACTTCAAACTTCGGGTCCATTTTTAAAGCTTTAACTACCCTCTTTTTATACCAACATCCTTTTGCTGCTCAAAACAACTGTTTATCTCGTCGAGATTTCTTTTTTGCTTTGTTTACAAATAATTCTTTCAGACTTGCTTAAAATCTCTTCAAACAAGATCACCATCTCACTGAGTCGAAACTTTGTATTTTTTTTTTCGTCGGGAACCCAGTGAACTCTTAGCCGTTTCGGTATACACGCCCCGCCGAGAGAACACAAAAAAGAGGGAAAAAAAGACAAGAGACATGCACAGGACGGGCACGAAGTGTAAAAGGCAGGCGGAGCATCAAATGGGTACTTTCGACGTGAATTCCTGCTGTCTATCCCATTAAGTTACATTGCTGAGTCCCCATGCAGCTCTTCAACTGAGTTGGTGCTGCTATTTTTAGCACTTTCTTTTCCCCAAGTTTGAGTTATGGTTACGTATGTTTGTCTTCCGATGTTTCAAGCAATATTTTCTCGCCTCTTACATACAAAAAAGACATGGGAGGTCTTTGCATACCATCCGAACAGTCTATAGAAAAGACCCTAAGTAAACTGATAAAACCAATACAATATCACAACCAAATTCCACGCTGGAGTTCTTTCATAAAAAGGAACTCAAAAGCAAAAGCCTCTTCAAAGCATGTGTCAACACACAATAAACCAAAATCTCACCTATATTGAATTCCAATTTCGGCTCTTTGAGAACCCTATGCTATTTTACCACAACATCCTTTGAAAGGACAAAACTCAATGGACTTCGTACAGAATTTAAAATAAAGCGATAGTTTACATATTCATGACAAACTGAAGGGATCCAAAGATGCCCCCAAAAAAGTTTACAAGTTAATTAACAGCGAACACTGATTTTATTCAATACGTGAAATTTTTACAATTAGAATGAGAAAATTTTACCTTTGCAAAAGCACGGTATAAACTACACAAAATAAAACATGGTATGATAGAGAATTATACCAATTAATTAAAACTACAAAAATTCCAATGTCATTCGTAACGCGAAAAATTTTCTTTCGAAAAAAATAATAATAATGATCACGAAGTTCGTGGGTAGCGGCGGTTTCCAAAAAGTGTTCCGAAAAATGCCCAATAGCATCTTCATTATAATCAATGTCAGAGAAAGATAGCTGATGCAACTGAGATCTCTAAAAGATTAAGTTACAAAGTTATAAGAAACGGCGTCCTCACTTCGAAGTTCGAACTACCCCAATTTCCGAAACGAATTATCCCTAATTTGCCTAAACCTACTCACGACTTCTCTCCTTCATTCTCTAATTATGTTTAGACTCCGCGATGAAAGCTCTCCCCATTTCACTTAAATTAGAGCCGTTTTCACCACGTGCCCCCATTTGTATACTTCATCATTAGCGAAAAAGAACCTAACAGTTGAAGTACCGGCGTAAAGCCTTATCGCCATAATATAGTTAAACTGAGGCATAAAAATGACTTGGGACAAACTCGGCTTAATACCGGGGTTTACTTCAGTTTTACCCTTTCTTCCCCCGCCAGCCCAAGAGTCCAACAGTTTACTGCTCAAATTTATAGGTTGTAATATAGAATCGATTGTTATACACACGAAACCGATGAGGCGCCGTGGCGCGAGAAAAGAAAAAGGGTTCGGGGAACGTTTGGCACGCCAGCGGAAGAAACAAATAAAAAACGCATTCTCCCTTTTTTGGAGGAAATTGCAAAGGGTGACGCCCTAGTTTTACTTTTTCCTCCATTTTCTTCCGTATCCCCTTCAAGAACAGCATATAATCCAGAAAAGTCTTTACGGCGCTCGGCTATTCTTTTTAGAGATGGGGGTATTTTGAACAGCACTATTTCTGAGGCATTTTTTCATAAAAGGTCCCCATTGATCTAGTAAGTCCTGCTGAGAAGTTCATTTGCACCCCAAAAGCTTGCTCTAGATTCCTTATTTCTTTTATAACTCCCCCGTCCCGCGCGTTCAATTTCTGGATTCCGCTCCTTACAAACCTTGGCTCAATACCGACAATTATACGTCACTTTCTTTCCTTACCGTACACAAGAAGCAAACAAAAGGATGCAGATGATGCAAAAAACGGGAACTGCCTTACATTTTTAGTGATGAGAAAATTTCAATTACTAAACTTAAGGTACACTTAACCCTCTTTCCAGGGGTATGTTGAATTTGAAAGGCGATTGCAAAGGACTTGCTCAAACTTTAATCACGAATTCTTGAGTCAAGATTTGAATCATGATATCGACTGAAATTCCTCGATTTTTTACTGAACAAATAACTTACAAAAGTTGGTTAATATAATTTTGCGACAAGCGAGTCAAAATCATACTGTTTGGGAGAAAACTAATCCTAAGAAGTAGACGTTTAGATGCTATAAAGCTATTAATAAAAACGGAAACTAAATCCAACCATTATATGTTACGCTAACTCAGAAAAAAAGTAAAAATAGTCGGCTGATACGTACAAAAATAACTTCCAAATTTAACTTCTGTTTTTACTTTAAAATTATAGCTCCACAGACGCTCTAGTGCTTGTGAAGGCCAGATTTTAGAGAATTTAACCCCTTCCCTTAAAGTTGAGGTTTGACTCGCTTATTGCAATTTACTTAGTCATTTTTCGATAAACTATCGACGATGTGTGCTACAGATTATTTTCCAAAACTTGACTGTCGAGAGCTTGTGACTAAATATCAAATATTTCTTAGGAAATCGCCTGAGCCATGTAACACGCAATTTCCCTACTGGAGGGTTAAGGTCCCATGATCCCCGTCTAGTACACTGCTGAGCTCTGTTCTCCATCATAGACCGTCAATCACATTGAATGTCGAAAAAATTCCTCTCTTCTGCATTGAACGCCTATCAATTTTTTTCTAAAAATAAAGACTATACTATTTAAAAAAATCAACTAGTTTTTGTGTACTTGCTGGATACTTCTGAACTCCTTTAGAATTTAATATATACAAAGAACTCCATAAAAATTTCTATTTTCCCACCAAGCAACGGCGAAACTCGAAGTTGTTTCCGGAATTCGACGCTCAGTTCTGTAGCAACAGAAATCAACAGCTTTACACAGCCTGAGGGGGAAATCGTTGAGGAAGGTTCAAAGCTGGCAGAATCGCTGTCCCCGTTGCAAGCTAATTTAATATTCCGAATCAATATCCCCGAAGGGCTGCAATTCCAAAACACGAGTCAGCCCTAGCCAGTTCTATGATCCTATACGAGTCAAAGACCCCCCCCCCCCCTCAAAAAAAAAACAAGCGTAACCGAAAGAAAGCGCGAGAGCTCGTGAAAGATACTCTTTACTACGTCAGGGTATCCCTGAGCGTGCTGGTTGGCTATTTGCTCCGCCAAAAACCTCAAAGCGTCAATGGACGATCGTAAACTTCACAATGAAGCGATGGGCCAAAATATGCAAATTGAGAGCTTCCCTTCGCAACTACGAATGGGCGATTAGGCTCTTTTTTGCCCCCTTTGGCGCAGGAGAATTACTGCGGTTGCCAGAATCGTGCAAAAATTCAAATCGACTTACGGTCCGTAAAAGGAAACACGACACGGCTCCCCTGTTTTGTGACCTTTCCCTTTTTACTCTGCATTGTTAAAGACCCCCGTAACTATACTTTTCAAGTTTGCTCGTCGCTCTTGCCTCTTTGTACTGGCAATACAAACATAGCAGGAGGGGTTTGGCGGGTAAAAGTGGGTGGGATGCGGTCTAACCTGTTCGAGCAGTCGTAGTTTTCGCCGCCGACTTTGTTCTTCGAGTCGATCCACGCATTCCCTCAATTCTTCAATTTCTTCCTTGACTTGATGAACGGTTTCAACGTCGTGCCGTATGGCAGCCATGTCCCGTTTCATTTCACTGACTTCGCTTTGACACGTTTCCACCGAGCGAGTTAATTCCTGCAACTGACTGCGAATCTCGCAGAGTGCAGGACAAACTGGGACGGGCACTTGGACGTCCTGTGACGAATGTACCGAGTGAAGTACCATCGGACCCAGGGTCATAAGAGGTAGCATGGGTGAAGGGCCCCCGAGCAGCATGTCTTCCGATCCTCCCCCTCCACCCACGCCCATATTCATCATGGTCAATTGCGTCTGAAGTCTTCGCGACGAGACAACCCGCCCCAGCGTGTGTGACCATCGCAGTCAGGGAGCAGAAATGGGAGAGAAGAGAGACACAAGAAAAACGCAAGAGGCCGCCATGAGTCAAAAAACAATCGAGGAGGCGAAATCCGTAACGCATCACTGACAACGACTGCAGCGATTTACGATGACGCAGGAAACCAATCAAATTGAACGTAAAAGAAAAACACACCAAAAGAAGAGAGACTTGGATATGGATACAGAGGATTGCAGAGCAATAAGAAACCATGCTATCGGCAGCTCTTAACGAGTCGTTAATTTTACGTGTATTTTTTTTTCTCGAAAATCTTCTTGGCCGTGCCACACATGCAACTCGTAAAAATTATGGCGGCAGTTTACTGCATAGCAATGTTTTGAATATTCCTCCTTTTTCACATTCTTTCTAGTCAACACGGCTATTCATACAGAGTGCCAAACAAAACATTAATTCCGGGGCCATGCTATTGGCTGTAAAACGACTCTAGTGTAAGAGCATGTGCCGCAACTGCATTACTCGGGCCTTCAAGGAGGTCAACGATAAAATGTCCACTCAGCCGTTCATTCCGGATTTGTTTACAGCTCAGCAAGCTTCGGATCATTAAGATGGAGGAGCAAAAACGGCAATTGGCAAAACGTTCAGTTCATTCGCGAAACAGTCAATGCCAACATTTAGATAGATAGATATATTTTCCTCTCTGCGATGGTTTACTGTGTTTAGGGTAAATATTGCGACCAACGAGATTGCCTATGGCGAGTCCCAGTAACTGTCATTCCAGGGCCCTTCAAACCGTTGCCAATTTATTTATTTTGAATTCTAGTTAGGTCATAGGTGAACCAATGCAAGGAAAGGAAAGAAGGCCCTGTCAGGTGCGCAACTTGTCATAAAAAATATTAATTAGAGCAATCCACGTTAGGTCTTAAGTTCAACTAACGACTCCGATCTTACAACAGTGAACTTCCTCTTAACCGCATACGGGGCGTTTTCGATTCGTACCACGCAGTAGTTCCTCCATTTATACGGTCAAGTATCAACACATACACGATTTCATTACGCGGTGAAAAAATTCGAATAACACATTGGACAACAGTTGTCACTGCTACAGGATAGTATATATAGCCAGCAAGAAAAGAGTCATCTAGCAAATTAAGCGGAATTGGCTGCATTATACTTTTATCTTAGATAACTACAGTAGAACTACGGTTTTGTCAACACCGATTATGTCAACCTCCAGTTGCACAACTTTTTCTCCGCGAACGACGCGTGTTTACGATAATTTCGTGAAGAATTGGTTCTCTTTTCATAATGATCTCATACAGGATAACTAAAGTGTAAAAGCTGAATTAATTCTCTACTGTTATTTTACGCTGTAATTTTATAATATATTCCGGATGGACTAAACATGTATATCTATTACTGTGTCACCTATTCAACCGGTCCCGAGCGGGTAATAAAATCTTTATACTTTTTGTTCTGTAACAATTACAAATATTGTTAGTTATGTATTAATATTATTTTACACTATATCATTATAAATTACGTATAAATTTATAACTAATTAAAGTAGGTTTGTAACTACTTTTCATCTGGAAATTAATTATCGATGTATCAAACACTATCCTTATTTTCAATAATCTCTTATAGTCATTTACTGTATAAAATATAGTTAAAATTTTGTTAAACTCACTAAAAGTAAAGCTGCGTGAAAACAGACACACATAGTCCATACTTGCTTAACAAGGTTGAATTGACGCCCTTCTACTTATGAACTATTTTCAACGAACCAACTGTCCGCATAAATGGAGAAGTTCTACTGAGCAAGTATCTTGACATATTACGATCTAGTTAACTGCATATAGTACTGGCTGACCGAAACCTTTCCCTTAAGTGGAATCTACTATATATGATTTTCCAAAGAAAACAAAATCAAAGCAAATGGCTCTATGCTAACGCTACGGCACTTGCATGAGAGCGTACCACGCCCTCTTCTTGAGAATGTTCTATGACTCACAGCAAAGTTCTTGTAATGTGGCACTTCTATTGTTGTCCAGTGTCGTGTAGTTAGCATTCGGCCGTTTGTACGGGTAGAATTTTTAAAACCAAGTACTGTTGAGTAAAATCCCGAGATTGGTTGCTTCCTAACTTACATCGCCACTGACTCCGGGAGTCAGCTCCATAAATCAAGATGAAGTATCTCGAGGTCAAGGAAGGTCATGCGAGGGAGATGAGCAATAAAGTTCGGTTGCCGGTACTGAAGAAGGTTATGGAAACCAGACGACAAAACTACGGGGATAAGAGAACTCGACGATGTAAGTCTCGGAGTTTTACTCTACTACATATCACTCGAAGAGGCCCTTAAGGAAAGAAAGTTTGATTAGACTCCATTAGCTTTCTCGGGGTGTTCTTGTCTCAAGGAATAAAGCGTCGCTTACACGCTCGATACTGTAGGGCATCTCCGCACGCAGAGCCAACAAAATCACAAGAAAACAATCGTGTGAATGATTCACGAGAATCGTTTTAGTCAAGCTTCAACTCATTGGTTCAGAAACGGTAACCCATTCAAAAATGTTTAAGAAACTGCAACATCTCTCGTGCATTATACTTAAACGGAATAGTTAAGCAGCCAGCTCCAACACAATAACGTCAAAAAGGCTTCAAACAGTCAAGACAAAACAAAGAAATCGTGTGATAGTTACCCAGACTCCAAACCTTCTTGGCTGTCCCATAATAGCGAGCAGCAGTGCCAAAAGTCATAGAAAAAATTTGATTAGATAACTAGTTCGGTACACGTTCTCATGACATAGGATCTACAAGTCTATTTTACAATGCTGAACCTATTCACTTGGTAACGGGGAAAAGCTTGAAGAACCCGCCAAATGAAGCGTTTGATGGCAAGATTTCCGTTTCAATTTCCATACCACTTAACGGGTTAACCCTGACGCTCTGAAGAGCTGCTCTTTAGCCATTAGGCGTTTACAGGTCAAGTAGGGGTCAACGGGGATTCTTTCACTTGCAGATCTCTCGTTCTCGCTCACACGGAGACAATTACTGCGAAGAATGAGCCGCGAGGGGGAAAGGAAGATGGCTTCCTTGATGTGATTTCGAGCCAATTGCTGCCTTAATTTACAAGAATTTGCATAAACCGCTAGACGGTTCTTTCATCCCATCGGCTGTTAATCTCTTAAACGTTGATGAAAACGTCGAAAGAAATCTTGGGGGAACAAAGGCGGCTACATTTCTCTTGTTATCGCTATGCATTTCTGCCAACGTTGCCTTGAACAAAGTTGGGTATGTCGGCAGTCTCCCACGCACTTTGGTAGAATGGCTTGTCTGGCCTTTAGAACTTGGAATTATTATTGAATTCCACCAGTAACCAACTTTTCGAGTTTGGCAGACTAAGTTTCCATTACTTGACAAGTTTGTTTTCTTTTCTTTTCGCTAGGGGACGTGGGCCCAATACGAAACAGTGCACCTTGCGAAAAAAATGTCGTTATTACTGCCGAAACCCCGCCCACATGCCCAGCCCCCCTTGTCTAAAGAAGCTTAGCTACCAACCAAGACGGCGTGACAAGTTCCGCCAAGACAGTTGTGTGATTTTTGCTCTTCCTTAACGGCATGTTCCCCCTTCCCCCACCCACCTAATAACGGACAACCGAATATGGAAGTCAGGAAAGAAGACACGGTAAATTGACGACTGACGTGAATACTTTTCCCAATAGACACCTTACTCGGACTCGTTACGGATCGACGAGTGACAAACCCAAACGCATTGTTCGCCTATATTGCTTAAAGGGTCACGTTTACATTTCAGCTGTCCGCATTATGTTTTATTTCTGTGGCTCACAAGCATGCGCCTCAGGAAAAAATTGTACGATTCTTTTTTACACTAAATTTATTAGTTAATTAAGGAAAGGATTGTATAATTCTTTCCTTAATTAACTAATATATTTATTATAAAAAGAATAGCGAGTATCTTAGAGACAGTCATTTAAAAGAATAATGAGATGAAAAAAAGTGAAGTGCCAAACCTTTAGGTACAAAAGGTTTAACGCTTTTGTTTGGAATAATCTAGTCTAATTTGACGGACGACGATGACGTCCGGAACAGCGAGTTTGACTGCAAAAGAAGTCAAAGGGGGACGTTCCGCATAGTTCAAGATAACGTGAGGTCTTATATACTACTAACCCTTTTAAGTACAGGGCGTCAACTGGGGAAAAGTATCGTGGTCTTTAGCCTTCGAGTGACGAGTGGGTATCAGGGGAACAACGCGGTCAGGGCTCGTGCAAGAAATACGACACATTATCAAGTTCTCCTCAAGCGCGTCCTTTCTTAACGATCGCATAACAAAGTTCACAGCAAGAGCGAAATTCTTAAGCAGGAAACTTTTAGGTGAAGACCTGAGGGGAGGAGAAAAAATGTTACACTCGGGAGTCATGAATCTCGCTTCCTTTTAAGCTAACCGAATCTTTGATCAAGTGGCATGACGCATGCTACCCAATTCGTTGTTGCAGAAATACCTCGCACGGGCAGCATGCACGCGAAACTTACAGAAAACCGAGTTTGCCATAGCGGGCAACGCGTACAGTACTCGACATTTAGAATCGGCAGAATGAAGCTCAATGGTTTATGGTGTGCTGAACATGGTCAGACGTCAACCTTCTTCAATTCAAGGCTTTAGCCTTTCATAAGGAGAACGGCTCTTTCCTAGGAAAGGAAAATGCTAAAATTTTAGGAAGGTGTTGAAACCAAGCCATGCTTGCAAGACATTAGTCCAGTCATTCACTGTTATTCTGGGAATTCGTATTTCAAGTTCAGTCCAAGCTTTTTATCGCTGCTCCGTATTCACAGATCAAACATTTGTGACTGGTCTCTTTATTCGCGGGTAACTAAAATTGCTATTCGCGGGTCGACAATGTAAATATATTTCGTTTTCGATAAGATTGTAAACACTCGTTATTTGTGTTTCAAATATTTGCCGACAGCAAAGTTTGAATTCACAAGATCTACAAGATTTGATTGACAGCGATTCTAAAAGCGTTTTTAACACTTTTCGTTGAGATTTATGGCTTTGCGCTAGTCATTTCCTTTTAAGAATGTCAAAGTCTTGCTGAGACTTTTTTATTCTGTAAAAAATCCACACATTTTGTGGCAGTTCAGATACTTATCGCTGACAATTAAAAAAAGATCTCAACGTCACTATTCATCGTTCATCACATTGTGATCTAAAGCTTTACTGTCAAGATTGTTTTACAAAACATGTAAGGTTTTATGCGAAATCGTTTGCGATATCTTCTCTTGCAATTTCCCATTAAGGCCCCGGTATACACAACTTCCGAAATTTGTACAAAATAAAAGATAGGGACACGCTTTTATTCTTAGAAGGTAGGTCTGCTCAAGTGACTTATAACAGAAGCAAAACGAAGTCAAACAGAAACTCTGGATAGCGGTAAAGCATAATAAAATCAAACAAAACCTTGAAATTTCATACACAATATCACAAAAACTACCAAACAGATCTCTTTTTTCTCATTATCATAAAACTTTAAAAAATCAGAGCTAGTGCACTACATTGCCCGATTTCCATTTTTCTGTTTAATAAGAAAGTAACACACATTCAGTCAAAGTTTACAAATTTATCAAACTCATTTTTTCACAAAAACTCGATGTTGTGTACTAGTCATCACTAATAGCAACTTTACTATCGAAACAGTATCTTTGAAATTTTGACCGTTTTCAAATTATGGTGTCTGAAATCTTCCCATGTTATTCGCCCATAAGGGGTTTGTGTATACCGGGGCCACAAGAACCAGTGGCACACAGTTATCTCAAAGCCTGGAACTGAAATTTATATGCCTTTTCGTCTTAATCGACTTTCATCTATCCGGCCTGGGGCACAAGCCAAAGATTATGGATAAAAGACGGCTTCTATTGTACTTTACTGCTGCACTGTATACACTATGTAGGACCAAACGGTACAAAGTGACCAAAGAAAGCTGAATTACAAAATAATATCTGATTGACAATACCCAACTTGTCCTAGAAAGCTTTGGTGTGGTTACTATCCTCGGCATTGCCATCGACAAAGTCGTATTCCTTAGTTTTCCTTATATGGTACCAGCAAATAAACAAATCATTCTTAACAAAATACACCAAGCCATTCCCGCTTTTCTCTTCCGACCTCCAAAACAGCTGTGACTGCAACTTTTTTTCGCCCAATTGTAAACATTGGCAACTAAAGATTCTTTTGCTATTTTCTTTAAGTTCCCCCTTTTACGGTTGTCCTGTTCCTGAAAGCAACTAAACCCAAGCCTACCTATCGTTAAGTGCAGCATCTTGAGCTTCCTGGTCCAAATCCGGTCCTCGGAATCTACTTATTCCCTCCGATGGTCGCCCATTATGGCTCATCCACCGGTGCTTGCCGCTTCCTAACGTCCCCAAGGCCGATGTTCGCGGCAGCGACCCGGCCCCCAAGGGTAGGGATCCCATCATCGCCGCATCGGGATGAGCGTGCGACGGAGGTAAGGGAATAGGTACCGGAATGGCCCGTGATATGCTGCTCGATCCCCATCCTAAGACTCCTCCGGGAGGTCCGGTTGGCGTGCCTTTGCCGTGATGCGGTCCCCGGCTGGTCGGTCGCGGCAGCGTCGTCCCACCTGCGCCCGAGGTCGAGCCCGGCGTAGCGGTCCCGGTTCCCGTGCCACTGCGGTGACTCCGACGGTCGAGACTGCGATGTCCCAAGCTGCTGGGTAAGCTGACACTGTCGGAGTCGGAGTCGGAGCCGGTCCTCCGCATTTGGGAGGCTACAGCAAGCGGCGGAGGCAAAATGGAACCGGTCATGCATACGTCCTGCGGCGGTGGGGAGAAGGGCGGAGTGCTGCTAGAACGCTGCTGCTGCTGCTGTTGATGCTGCAGGAGCCGGGCACTGGCGGCAAAAGGGTCGGGATTAAACGGGTATTTGGGAAGAGTCGCCAGACTGACTGCGTTGCGGTACTGTCGGTGTCTTCGGCCGGACGTCACCACGCCCAACCTCTTTTTGCGCGGACGACGACGAAGTCCGGCTGATCCCGAGGCTTTGGGACGGCGAGGGACGCCGGAGGGCCCTCGCTTCTCCCGCGGAGCCGTGGGAACTCCCCAATACTAGCCCCTGGAACTAGCCACCTCCTCACTGAGCGCGCTGCTGTCCACGAAGCCCCCACTAAAGACAACCGGCACCCTTGGCAGGTGACAGTAGGCACATTGCGAGCATTACTCATGCGGGCTGGCACCAGGAAGTAAACAGAGCAAACCAAAGGACTGCCAAGCACTCGTCCCACGCCCCAGTTTCGGGATTCTTGTCACGCCAACTTTCACTCGCAGTAAGGGCAAATCTTTTTTGGGGCTACGCGTACTGTATTTTTTGATCTCCCCAATAGCGTAGTGAAATTCCCGACGGGGCACTGCCGGTGTAGTGTTTTAATCAAAAGGCCGTCCAAGATTGGTAGAAACGATGCCAAAACGCCACTGTTGACGATCCATCACGCTCGAGACTTAACTACACGCCCCAAACTAAGCTGTAGCCATTGTAGCTCACGTTGCAAAGAGGGAAGGACAGGATCCACAGAATTAGGCGCGTTCCAGTGGCGATGTACAGTGCTGCTCCTTGGGAAGAGACATAGCAAATTTAAGAGCTTTTTTTTTCATTTCTGCTGCGTTCTCCGTCGCGCCCTTCTTTCGGTTTTGAAAAAGGTAATCCGTGCGTTTCCAAGAGCCGGGCACAGCACAACTGCATGCGTTTCAAAAATCTTGTAAGCGTTCTAAGTAACCAACTAAACGACAGCTTTTGTCCAAAGGGGTACTTGAAAAAACGAAAAACACACAGAAATAACAGACACCGTGCTGCAGACCCCCCAAAGTTGTCAAACAAAGGCGTACTTCTAACTCAAAGTGGAGAGAAAAGGTGTACGTGACGTGCCAAAGAGCACCTTAATAAGAAACATCAAACGAAGACAAACTGCACCTGCTAATACTCTAGTCAGGTACTTAATCGTGGACAAAAACTAAGAGACAAGAGATCAAAAAATGAAGCAGCCATCAACAGCTTAATCTAGGAGATAACCGCCAACCCCGTTAAGCCCCGCCGTCTTTCCGGAGGGCCGCACAGGCAAATGTTCCAGAAAAAAATGACACAAAACTTGGGGAGCAAAAGGAAAGGAAATTAATTTGGTCCTGCCAACTCAGTGCCGATTTAAAAAAAATAGAAAAGAAGGCAACAACCAAAAGTAATAAAGCAGTCGCAAGAACACGAAACAAGCACGCGGCCCATGGCCGTGGCGCCACCGGCGCACACCCGCAGACCCAGTTAATTCAAAACCCGACGACAGGGGGAGATGCTTAATCCGTAGTTCCTGGATACCTTAGGGATCCATAGATGAGGTTCGGTGAGTTCGCAAACTACGATTCCTTCTCTATTTCTCCACTTGAAACGATTAACCGACAATAAGAACGGGTTCACAGCTTTTAGCCCGACGCGAAAACGCTTCGTGACCAAGGAAAGGCAAAGAACCAAACGCGTATACGAGAAAATGCAATTTATTCCACAGACATACTGCCAAATATTTCCGACTTGGCACAAAAAGTAAAGCGGTCGTGACAATTTTTTATCGTTCTCTTTGTCTATGTCCTGACTTTAGTGTTTGACTCGTATTTGGACCCAATTTGTGTAGTTTAAAGACAGTTCTACAAGACAGATCGTAATCATAGCTCCCTTCTTGCAGTTTGTAAGCAAGTTAACGCCTCTTCTGTGTAAAAAAAGGAAAGAAAACAACGTTGTCTACGCCCTAAAGAGAGAAGATTGCTCTTTGGGTTAGACATATTTACGAAACACGAAAAAGTGACAAGATTGATAAGAAAGTGGTGCAACCACAATCGATGCCAGTGTTTTGCTGCGAGAATAATGGGAGAAAAAACGGACTTCCGCACTTTTTTGCCTACAATTGGAAGATTACTTTAAGAAATCCGAATAAAGACCCTCTAAAAACCTCTAACCTCTAAAAAAATCTACAGACCTATGAAATTTTCAAACTAGAAATCACTGCTGGCTAAGGATACTGTTCACGGAATTTGGGATTTATTATACAAAAAAAGCTAATGACTTGTAATTCTTTCTGAAAACAGACATCTCTTCCTGCGGTTTGTAGGCAAGTAAACGCTCCTTACGACAGCGTTCTTACGCCCGAAGGGAGATGATTGCTTTCGTGGTTAGGATGTACTACACACGAAAAAGTGACGAGATCTACCAGTTGTCCCTTTCCGCCACCTTGTCAAATTAAAATCCGCCCATTTTGTATTTTTCGACGGATTTTCCTTGAAATCGATTGACGTTGCCACGGCTGCCATTGCTTTGCTTTACCGGTGACATAAGGAACATGGAACGGTGGAACGCTTTTCCCGCCAAAACAATCTCGCGGCGCAACAAAATTCAATATGGCGCGTTTCAATCTGGCAAGATGGCAGGCTCGGACAACTGGTAAAGTGACCACGACCACCTAAATCGATATTGTCAAGAAAAATCTAACAGAAAGTTTCTTTGCCCTTCCTTTAGCCAGAACTTGTTATTTCTGCAAAATTGATTTTAATTATTTTGTTAAATTCATTAAAGGTTCATTATATGCCTGAAAACCGAATACAAAATTTGAATACAATACAAAATCGAAATCCGAATACAAAATCTTTAGCCAGACTTTGTTATTTCTGCAAAATTGTTTTAATTGATTTTGTTAAATTAATTTAAGGTTCATTATATGCCTGAAAACCGAATACAAAATATCGCATTCAAATTTCAAAAATATTTTTCTCAATACTGACTAGTGGTACCACGCTTGGCGTTAAGATTTCTACTACCATTAGAAGCTACATGATTTCTATTTCGATAGCACGCCGCCTTTTCCTTTAAATTTTCCCCCCTCTAAAATGCAACTGACAGCTTTTATGACCTCACATTATGTGTTAAAAACTTGGAATTCCACGTGCGGAAGTCACGGCCTTGTTTGCTCATGACTGCCTACCTGCTCACGAAATTGGACCAAAGTGAAGGTGACGGTGCAAGGCTGCGATGCCTACCAAGCGGAACGCACCCTAAAGACGACCGAAGACGACGGAGAGGACAATGTTGCGATCGATTCAGACATCCTCGACCCGCCCGGCAAGTGAGCCCACGCCAGGCACTCCGCGTGTCTCTTTAGCTTGTACCGTCCCGGGGTGTCCAGTGCAACACAGGTTTCTCGGAACAAAACCCCGCCTCTAAATTACGGGCCTGGGATGGTGTTATATTTCCCCGACACTTGCGAGACAAGACCAAGCGAAACGGGAATGCTTTACAGAAGTCGTACTCTTGGGCAAAGAGAAGAAATTCCCCCCCTTTCCCCTACTTCGGTTTTTCCCGCGACGAACCTGCGTACGCGCGACCTCGCTCTTGCCTCTTCCGTTCGTCTTCTCCCGTCTCTCCGAAGCCAAACTGTTTCCTTACAAAACTCCTACACCTCGTCCCAGCAGTACAAGGTTATGAAACATGCGTGGGGCATGTTTGTGCTCTTGAACCATTTTATAAGTCGTAAAATAAGCTTCGCGTCGTTAACTTTCCGCACGACCGTTATCCTTCGCCTCTCCGCGCCTTCCAGTACCCAGTCGCACGTCATGAGACCCAAACTTTTCAACTTCACCCTCACCCCCGTCTTTCTATCGCCTTTTTATCCCGGCTCCTCAAAGAATGTATGTCTTCCGATTCAGTTTCTCTGCCTCATTAATAACTCTCGCCATCTCTCATTTGTTTGCTCCTCGGCCTTTTTTTTTCGTCACTCAAAAAAATCTATAGTCGACAAGAATCTCGAAAGATTCGATTTAGAACTGCATGGGAGCAGCCATGCCGCGCTGGCGCGTTATTTCCACCATTTCTCCACGCGGGGGAAAAAATGCCCTAATTTTATTCAATGTGATTTACTTCCTGTGCCAAAACGCGCTTGCACGGAAATCGCATTCGCAACCCTTACACGCGGATTTCCACTCCTTCCTGGCATCCAACGACCGCATTGCTCCTCATTAGTAACGGTTGTGTTGAACACTGAGAAAGTACCGGCACAATCGTCCAAAAACGACTAATTCTCTTCATTGTCTTTCTCTTCGGCAAAACAAATTCGCGTCTTTCCATAGTATACCTATTTCAGCTTGTACACACGCCTTCCTATCTGAAATTCCCATTTCCTACTGCGAACACACAGAAACAGTTTTATCAGACATTTCTATTTCTTTTTTCTTTTATTTTTTATTTCTACGTTCACAGAAGCAAAAGCTCGTCCGATTCGCAGTTCACAATTTAACCTTTGATTTTAGCATTTCCCTCCTTTTTGTCCTTGCCATGTCCCGTTCGTTGCAATACTGGGAATTCTTCATATTTTCTCCTCTACGAAAATTGTTTCATTTATTTATGGATTTCTGTACTTTTATTCCAGTCCAAGGGGAAAAGAAACAAACTTGACCTGCGACTGGTCGATGGTCCCGACAAGGATACATCAGACTCAAGTTACGTAAGCTCATTTCCTGACTTCCGTCCGTCTCCTGTCAGCTAATTTCTGTTCCTTTTTGGTACACTGGGAATTGACGAAGGTGCCAAAGTCCCCCATTGCATATCCTCCACTGGTTATTCTATGCATCTGACCGAGTGCATCATGCTCTGTGACAGCCCCTAACCGCGCCTTCCATTTGTGGCAGTTCCATTCGAAACTCAACACATCAATCGGCGGCACTGACACAATCGCTACATTGGTTTCCGTCCAGCTCTAACCATAACAACATGCGAGTTATGCTAAAACAATCGTTCGTGCCCACACAGCATACATTAGGCGAACCTACGCATGACGCTTTTCCGGTTCGAAACTCATCGCAACATAAAAATAACCAAGCGGCTCATTTCCGAGCGTGCTTTCGGGTCGCGTATGCAAACATTAATACAAGTGGGGGGAAATCGGTTTAGCATGCTCACTTACCTTTGCTGGGGATGTTGGAGAGTCCATCTTGTATACACTTATCCTTCCGACCAATTAAGCCAACACTGTCGCCTGTAATTAGACAAAAAACACTAATTAGATGCTAGGAGCCGCCATAAAAATGGGTTATAGTGCTAGAAACCATCCATAAAAAATCGTTTCCTTCCCTCTTAAAACTTCCATGCCTTAAATTCCCGGTACACCGAGATTTCGGCAGTTTTGAGGAGGGGGAAAGATCGGCACACAAAAAATTAGGCTATGAGGATTAAAAAGGGGCGGTGATTCAACGAGTGTATGCTAACAGTTTAGTATCTTGCCATGGGCTCTGTTAAAAAGGGATATATCCCAACCATTTTCATCTCCTATACAACTCGACATTAAGCGTAGCACACGGGAAGTATCGATTGCTAACTTTAGTGCGAAGGCAAGCTCTTCCTCTCCTTAATTAGCATGCGTCGCTAAAACCTGAGCCTGATATAAATGTAACAAAAGAACTCTTGCTTGCTTCTAACCTTCTCTTTCTTACACCACCTCCGTTTTTGTTTCCTTTTTCTTAGTAAAAAAAGCGCAATTTAGCAAGGGGAGAAGATTGTGAAGAAAAGCTCGAAACTGGATTTTGTTTCCACCACAACAGCCGGGAAGTTTCTGGTAAACAAGGTAGGAAAACCTTCTCTACTTCTCAATCCATTTTTGCTTCCTTATAAATTAACTGAAAATGAAAATGAAGAACAATTTATAAAAACAACTCCAGCGATTAAATCTTTATTATATCGGAATGGCTTTTTAGCCAAGTACGGCCATAACTACATAATTTCACTACCGAAAGTACTTCGCCTCAGTGAAATGAAAGAAAATTGTCTCAAAGAACGTAAAGTTCACCACTCAAGATTTCAGCTAGAACATTTTATCGCGGATCCTCTTATATAGCTCCACCAGGCTTAATCAATTAATATGTTAACCTTAGTCTTAACCTGCGCTTCTTACAACTGTGAATATTACGACACGGTAAATCACAGTTTAAAATCGTATAGCCCTTTAGAGTGATTCGATAAGTGGGCATTTTAAATAAACATTCTTGATATAAGGGCGCTCGTACACCAACTTGGCACTCGACTGACAAGAATAAGAGCCCTCGGAGACTTTATGAACCCCGGGAACGCAGTTGAGGAATTTTCCATTTCGTAAATTGAGTGAAAAGTATTGACTCCTTTAGGAGAAAATGGGAGGCTGCAGGACAGAGTTGTCAGATAATGATTGGTTCTATGGGTTGGAGTTCCTTCGGGGGGTAGGGAAAAAAAGAACGTGCTGACACTTTTTTTTATTCTAGGAGAGAATGTCGAACAACGTAGGAAAATAGGCGTCTATAGGGACATGGGAAGACTTTAGCAAAATTGAGATTTCTTGGAACGCATTTGGGCTAGAAACGAAGCATGAATACATGAAGATGACACACCACCAAGTGGAAAGCCATAAGCTAACACCAGCGTATCTTGAGTGCGAGAGAAAAAGTTGTGTTAGCTCCTAGACAGTCGTAACTCAGAACGCAGGCGAAGAGTTACGGGGCAGAAGGGATGAAGGAAATTTTATATATATATATTCTATAGGCCTTTCAGGCTCAACTTTCACATGTCTTCCATCTCTGGGAATGAAAGCAAAAGGGGGCTAAAGTACTACGAGTAGTGTTTAGATCTTCGCCCAATATTATCTGCGTGTAACTAGACACCTCCTCTCAGGACCTCGGGAGTTCTATGTTCGACTTTTGGCTAACAAGTTGCAGCTGAGGGAATGAGATTGGGCTCCATTTACCACACATCCACACACACACACATACACACGCATCCAACAACCCCCGTTGCAAGGAATCCATCTCTTTTATCGGCTCTTTCCTCACGTGCTCAGCTTTCGAGAAGGAAACACTCTTCTATGTTACCCACTTGACAGAATCCTACCCTCCAAAGTTCAAGAGCTTGATTTTCCTAAAAAGTTATCCCGACATGGAAATGTTCACTACTTCAACCTTCTTATCGTTATTTCAACAGAGAAAAATCAGACATCAAAGCGCTTATAGACAGCAAAAGATAACTTTCGGGAGGACCTAATCTTCTATCCTTTCAAAACTATCATGCACATCCGTTTTCTTCTGTTCTATCCGTCCGTGCTCTGTAAGTTTTCCGCTCACTGTTGTCCATAGCAGCTCGGAAACGTGTCTCTTGTTCTGCCCAAACTATCTCATTACATGCAGTTTGCTTACACACACGTGTAAACTTTGTAACGAAACCTTCCCCGAACGTGGTCCTCAAATCACGATGTATTACGAACCGAGAGTGACTGATTTCAGCGTTATTACCGTACATGCTCTTCTGAATATTCCGCACGCTATATGCTCTTCTGCAACTGTTTGCTTTACCACTTCCATATGGAAATAGGATCTGATAGAAGGGTTGATAGACTGATGATGAGAGAGGGTATTATGACACCACTACAGTAAAAGCCCTGTTATTCATTTTCTGTAAGACCGGACCTTCTGATGGATAAACCAAAAGCCGGTTAATCGGAAAAAAATGCGTAATATTACAATTAAAAATTTATTGAAGAAACTACAGGTAGTAAATATTATACAATGATAAAAAGTATGCAGATGCGTTGTCTCTAAGAATATGTGTAACAATAATTTATATAGAACCAATTTAAGAAAATAATACGCAACTTTCAGGATGAAATAACGGTATTGTAACGTAATTCTTTCTTTATACGAGCAGCAGAGCGTCGATTCTCGGGGAAAGTCGGACAAGATTTATAGCTGGTTAAATTGGGACTAAATAAGACGGCTTCTACTATATTGAGTTTTGCAATAGGCTTGTGTCAGCCACGACGCTGTCATAGTCGAGTGCTTGCAATAATGAATTTAACATATAAATATAAGGGTCCCTACGAGTGGCAAAAAACTGCACACGCTCGAGAGATTTCCAATACCGACATCCTCGCGAATTCAACGTCGCCATCTTGGTTGTCGACGACGATTTCCCCCGCTGTTTTAACAATTTCGCCTGTGCCAATTTGCAACGGCGAGAAAAAAAAAGTCAGCAACCCCAAGCTGCCGCTGTTCGATTGACAGATTGTCCAATTTCCGCCATCTTGCCAAAATTGGACGTCACTATACGTGAGCCTAGACGTATGGTTCGTTTCATGACCAATGGGTAACGGCGTCTTCGAACGGTGGGGAGTGTCATCTATGGTCAAAGATGGTGATGCTCAGTTTTGGCGAGATGGCGGTATTGAACAAATTTGTCCTTTGGTAAAGATGGCGTCACTGGAAAATCTACAGACAGCATTAGCCTGACTGAATTCTTATACTGATTGATTGTTCAAAACCACCATCTTAAAAAAGGATGGTCGCCATGTTTGGGGCTAATTTTAAATTTTCCCGCTCTCACGCATGCGCTCCATTGGTCGGTTAGAAATGGCGGGAACATACGTCATGCAGGATCAAAGCGTGATAACAGTCAGTTTTGGCAAAATGGCAGAATAAGACATTCGGTCAATTAGAGAAGAAACTCTTTGAAATCGAGTAAGTTTGTATAGTTGTCCGAACGGGGTTTCCGCCTTAAAGGTAAACCGGACTTGTTGGACGAATTGCGGCTTACGTTAAGGAGCGTCAAGGCCGACCGGTGTTTTCCACATTTGTTTTCCAAATCTGGGATAGTAATCGCATTAATTAACTATAAACCATAGGTGAAATTACATTTTGCTAAACTTGACATGCAATTCTTTCTTGGCGAGCATAGACAACCAAGTTTCAAGCCTGCAGTACTGGAGTACAAAAGTACTGCGACAGTGGTTTTTCTGTAGAACCCGTTGGAATTGCGTATTATAGGTAAGAAGGATTTTTTGGATAAAAAAGGAGCCTGAAACAAAAAAGTGCTTAAAGGCCTTGTAAAATAAAAGGAGGTAGCTGATAAGTGTAGTATGAGCAAAATCGGCTTCTTCCACCGCATCGCTACACATCGTTCTCATGCTCTTTTTTCCGGTCGGAGAGTAAGGTGACACCCAGGCAGAAAAAGAACGGAAGAGATCGGCGATCTATAAGAAAAGAGAAAGGAAAGTGATCTTCCCCGGCTGACATAAAAGCTCTTGAAAATGAGATTCCCGGGGCGGTCTTAAGGGTGTTGGAACTCAAAAAACAGACACATTACACACACCTTATACCATGTCACGTATCAAAACGACGCCAAATGCTAACCTACCCTAAACTACCTAAATCATACCAACAACAGCTAAAAACCTTTACAGGCGATGCAAATGTACGGAAAACAGATCCCCAACTGACCTTCGCGGAGGATTGCCTCGTGTCCTTTTCCGCTCGTGTACTCGCATTCGCATCATTCCGATACTTGGAACTTGAAAGCCATGACAAAAGCCAAGCGAAAAAGCAAAACAAGACTTGATAGTTTCCCTGGGCAAGACAACAGCCAGGAAGACAGCCAGAAGCGCGGAAGAGAAAGACACCTTCCCTATTCTGGAGCGACTCTCCTTCCCGGCCAGAAAATCAATACAATAAAGTTGCGGGGAAACATTTCTTGCTCCTCGGCAGCATTACTAAGATAAATTAATACACACTGAGGTCTATCCAGCCGCCCCAACGAACAAGTTGAAAGTTTCTCATAATTTTCTCAGCGGAATTTTTCGTCCAGATTCCGTTCGCCAACTCGCCAAAGTAAAAGGGCGGAGGCAGCACAAGATCAATTCTTCTCCCTGTCAAAAGTCGTCTTCCTTTCTCTTCCTCTCCATTTCTTCGCTTTCCCAATGCTGAAAGGAAACAGGCCCACGAACCCCCTATCGTTAATCCTGATAAGTTCGCAAAAGTGAGAGACACGAAGGTAATTCTTCACGCTTGTTTTCTCGGTACCTTTAACTAATACCAGATTAGAGCGAATGAATACGAACGCTCACGACAGCCCAGAACAAAACTAGACAGGAACGAGACTTTGATCTCTCCACAAAGATATTCCATTTTTTGTGTGTGCCGCAACACACACAAGGAAGACCAGAATACTGGATACTATAAAAACACACCACACAAACCGCCTTCCTTAAACCCTGCCAACGTCAGATGACAAAAAAAAATCTTTCGCTTGCGTAGTTTCTGACGTTTTTAAACCCAAAGCTGAATATACACTCTGTCACAATATCAGTTAGGAAGTATGTTACTTTTTCCAACGGATACTTGCTGAAAGAAAAACAAAAATACAACGGCGAGTAAATTCTGAATTGGGACAAGAAATAAGAAAGCCTCCTCTCATTCCATCAATTAAGGTAGTAGCCCAACCGCCCAACGTAACGAGCGACCAACTTCATACAAAGCCTAATGACGGGTCCTAATAGACCTGGCTTTCATTATTTGTAGGTTTTATGCGTACTTGTGTGCCACCCTGCCCGCAACAAATTGCGAAAGCCCCGTACCCCCAGTACCACGCCATTGTATGTATTATAGGCCAATAGGTTCTCATGTGGCACAGCAATAAAAAGCTCAAGCAACGGGCACCGACGGGTTAAGACGAGCTTGATTACCTCGTTTCCCTGAAACAGTGTGGGCCATTGCTGTCCATTGCTCTTAGATAACGATAAGAAACAGCGAGAGCTTCATTCCTTAACTTCCGCCACACCAAAGTTCAGCTTCTAAAGGCCGACCTCCCTTTGAAAACTTAAACGCTCTAACACGTGGACTTAATTACTTAACACTGCACTTAAGGTGTCTCCCTGCGACTGGAGAGGTAATCAGTGGACTGCTTCCCTACTGACCTTTACATTTTCGCCCGCCTTTATTTACCAAACACAAAGATATTTGCCAAAAAATGCTGCTTTACACCGCAAATGCCTTCCTTATTTTATAAGAAAAAAATGAAGAAAAAAAGAGCTTTTTTCACAAAACCGCCACAAAAAGACGATGGCAATCACTCTTTCTTTATTAAGGCTCGCAAGACAGCTCAACTTTGGCAAAGAAAAATTCCCCCTGAAAAATAGAAGATAATAATCTACTAGTAAAGAGAACTTCAACTGAGGTCCCTAAACCTTCATTTCAAAACGGGTTTTCTCCTTTGCCTGCAGCTAACACCCCACAATCCTCGCGGCCCATTTTCGGAGCTACTAAACAAACTCGGATTAAAAACAAGACAAGAGCATGCAGTTTCCCGCGTAACCTAGTGGACTTGCCTGTCGCTGTTGCATAATTAGAGATTTGCTATCACGATCTAGTTGGATCGGCTTGAACAAAAAGAGGTAAAAAGGAGGTGAAATTGAGAGAAACAGAGATGAAAGGTAGAAAAGGGAGAGAAAGTAGGAAAACACTTCTTACCACAACTGCTTGCAAATCTTTTACCTGTTTCACGCACACACAAAAAATCCCAAGTTGTCAATCCACGGACGTCCCAAAGGAGCACAAGCTACCAGAACCACAGAAGCTAAAGGCTTATTTTATTTCCCAGGGCCACTCGGAAAAAGACAATGCTCTGTGATCCAGCGAGTTTAGTTTTAGCACTTAACCCACTTTGTTTACTAACCTTGAAGAGCACACGCGATGAAACGAAGAGTACAGTTAGTAAAAGCCGCGAGGGCGAAAACACCTTGCCCTGCTCTCCTAACTCTCGAGGAGAATGTGTGCAGAGCTCCTAGTTACTGAACTACCGGCCTGCAACGCCGATATCTCTCGCTTGGACTGCAGTCCACGCCCATGGAGCATGCTCCATCAATATGTGCCCCAGCGACTAGGTCGAATAAGATACAGGACCCGTCACAAGGAGGGCTACGTTAACGCTCATTAGCATATTGCTGAAATACAATGCTTTTCAAAAACACTTTTTCCTTAAATGTTACAGATATGTTTGGTGTCGCCCTTATTTATAGTAGAGCTAAATTGACATTGCTTTCGGAACTTTACCATTTACAGCGCCGGGTTAAATTTTCCGTGCTGTAACTTGCGTTCCGTAATGTGCCAGGGGGGTCAATAATTATACTCTCATTGAATTAGGGCGGCAACGGTGCTCAACGCCTACGATTAGTCAAACTTCCATTGGTCAATTATTTCCTATTTTTTTTACTCAATTAATCCTCGTTCTGAAACACAAAACTGACAACCACAATGTAACTGAATGGTGCGCCATGCTTGGCGTATATTTAGCTTATTCTAACTCCGTGCACTATGCTATTGTTTGGGGAAAATGTCAGCGCTATCATCAATCTAGCATACACGTAAACTCCATGGATATTTAACCGAGCTCCTTTGGTGGCACATAGCGGAATAACCTGAACATTTACACCAAATTTTGCTTCGAACAAATATCTTACAAAGTAATTATTAAAGCGGTGTAACTTACAAAGCTACAAATAATGTTGGTTATGTTCTGCGTTCAAAAGTCATGCCAAAGAGCACTGGTAGTTAACCTTTCCCTTTCGGTACGTTCAGAAGCAGTAAAACTTGGTAACTAAATGCAGCAGCTGAATTAGAGCAGCGCTGTTTGGGAAAATTGATTATTCATTTATGTGTACCCTATAGCGTTGGAGCTTGGTTGTAGGCATAAGATAGGGTGGTTGCCTTCTCAGGCCTAATAGCACACATTGGGAGTGGTATTCCTCTGCACGCTTGAGAAAATGGGGCGAAAAAGAGCAAACGCGAGGTAAGTCCGCAAGAACGCCAGAGGCCATTTAATTTGATATGCAAGGTCTGTTTTGCTTACGTAAGTATGTAATTTTGCAAAAGTTTGGACAAAATCCAGTTATACGAGCCAAAGTGAACCTCTTGCTAGTCACTTGGTCATATTTTCACACTCAAATTATTCATTAAATAAAAAAGTTCTCAGACCTTAGCGACGCATTTTTTTACTTGAATAAGTAAAGTCAAGCTAGCTAAAAATTCTGACGCGCGAAGATAAAAGCCTTCGTTTAAAAATTGCATCTTGGCTGCCAGCAGTTCACGAAAAAAAGGAGCTCTCCGAAAAAAGAATAATATTAGTGCCGGAAAAAGGAAACACTTGACCTATAAAAAGGGTGTTGACTTTATACGAAAGTCGAAATCTGGACATATTTCTTTCTTCTTTTTCAAGTTTGTGTCATCAACTCTAAATTAGTACCAGGAGCTGCCGTTCACCGAAAAAAAATGTAAAGCAGTGAAAAACAGAGGTCAGTTAGTTTTGAAGAGGTCATCCATTCTGTGGACAAGACAGGTTCGAGAACCACCTATTCAACGCCCCGACATTACATGAAACTGAGCCACCAAGTGATGGATAGCTCGCTTCTCCTCTTCAAAATTTGTCTTCCTTACGACCCGAAAAAAAATCCTATATAACAAAGAAACCTACCACAACGAAGCTATAGAAACCTGTCGCTGTTAAAAGATACCGTCTTTATATAGTATAGTTGATCCTGTTTGCAAAAGGCATTCATCAGTGTACAAACAAAAGGCGATAGCGGTTATCCCACGCAGGCCACAGTAGATAAAACCCAGACCGGCTAATGACAGGGGTAGGTAGTCTCATTGACTTTTTGGGTCACCAACTGAATCACGGCGTCACGTTTTATGTTGAACATTTCCTATTACCCTTCCCTTTTACAATGCGTTACGAGCGCACTGACAAAGATTGAGGTATAATATTGGACAATACAACTATTGATTGAAGAAAGATCTTGACTAGCTGAAATGTCACGTCTTTATATTTGTTTTGCGTCGTTCCCTAGTCATGTTGTGATTACGTTTGAGCACACAAGCTTCCAGTTAAGCCAAGGGTGCTAAATTTTTACTGTGTCTTAGGGCAAAAAAATATTTCCCAGGTTTGCCAGGTTGTCACTGTAGGATGCGGGGTAATCTGTCACAGTAAGTAGCGGATTGGCTTGTTTGCCTCCGCGAGATGTCGTGTGCGTTTCTGTTTGTTCTTGCCCTGTTTTCAACGGAAGATTCTGGTCACCTGTTCTTTTAGCTACCCATCCTCTTTGAAAATTCAAGATACATTAACCGGACAAATATAAACCTAAAAGAGGCTTGATTGTTTTAATCTTTCGTTTGCTTCTTTATAGTCTCTTATTTTACGATTTGATATACATTCGAATAAGCTGGACACCAAACATGGCCAAGCTTTTCTGCTTTGACTCTTGTAACATAAAATGTAAAAGATGAAATTATGTCGCTGTATTTCGAGAAAAGGATCATTAACATACGAAAGCTCAAGACAGAACTTTAGGAAAAGAAATACCTTGGACCACCAACTTGGATTTCACCTGCTGTATACTCAATTGCATGTTACCCAACTCTTGTTTCCAGATAAGTAAGTGAATAATATTGGTACTGTCAAGCCGTGTTGCTAAAATGGGAAGGAAGTCCATAAAAGAGACTTTGTAAACAGTCTTGAGCTAGTGATTTGTACAGCGTTTACATCAAAGGGATAAGTAAGGTTTCTGACGGCCGTGTCTTCCTCTTAACACGAAAATAGGAAAACTTATTAAGTGGAGGAACCAAATTAGAGGCAGGTAAAGACATATTGTGCTGCTACGTCTGTGATTTACGACAGGCACGATGCAGTCAAGCTCGAGTTATATATATCTTGCGGTCAAGAATCTTTCAAGAATCAGATTGGATTCTGTCATTACGCGGGCTCTGTGTTTGTGGGAATCTGAACCGCATGTATCTTCGCTTGTAACGTATTACTAAGAGCAAAAATATAACTGGAAAGAAGGCTGAAAAGTGCTTCTTATCTGTGCGCATCTAATCTGGAGAACGCTGTTTAATGATTCCCTACTTGAATCCTTGTCGTATTTTCTTCGCCGTGAGTGGAGTTAAATTGCATTCGATCGATACAGACCCAAACGAAGACAGTTCGAGGAAGGCCCTAGCAGAAGGGGATTGAAGCCCTTGTGGTACTTTAAAATTTCATTGCTTACGTTTTGCTAGTTCCTTTACCTCGCGGGAAGTTGATTTGTGTTTATAGTGATGGTAGGGAGTCCCAATCAATCCACTTGAGGCTTCTTTATGCTACCCAAGTGGAGGACAAGCCAGCGTAAATACCAATACAAATGCAAAATTTGTCCAGACAGGCAGTTCTTGGTTAACGCACGTTTCGCATTCAGCTAAATTCGCTGCAGCGTAAATGTGCACCTGAATCGAGTCTCTAGAACGACGACCTTTCGCTTTTAATTCGGTTTTACCTCGATCTTTCTACAAAAGAAATATCTCGTGGATGGGCGTGGAAGGGGTAACATCTGGGGTCTATTACCCCTACTTTTCAAACGATCTAAAGTACGCCGTTAACCTTTGTTCTACTCTCCTGGTTTAGAAAGCAGTTTAAAATACCTCAACGGCTCACATTTACAATGCCGAAATCCGTGCAATTATCCAACGAACAAGAAAATTCGCTTTTGCTTACGCTGAAGCTCTTTTGCCACAGAGACATCCAAAGTAGCATAATACATACATAAATTGCCTTGAAGACGTAGTACGTCATTTGTTTACGTAATTTCCGATGAGAATGTTTGGATTACCGAATCATGAGCTAGCGTTATCATTTTTGTTTGGATAAATACTAAATTTGTATTCGGCTTCAAGCCCGAAAAATCGCAGCCTGGTGCTTTTATCTTAATAAATGTCAGCTTCGAGTCTTGAGAAAGGCAAAGTATTTTAACACGATTTTCTTAGGAATGCATTTTACATTGAGCGAGACGTATTTATGGACAGATTTGCCTATTTTAGGCATATCGGCGGGATTTGCTTCCACTTTGTGGCCATATTGGCTCCAATCCCTATCTATTCTTTTTACAACGATCCAGTTCCGGATGTCACGTCAAGCTTAGTTAGATCTATTCCACTTCCGTACTAGGAATACCATGCCACAAAGTGGCAACAACGAACGTTATCGACTCCTTCAGGATGCTTAGCCTAGTTACTTGCGGAAGATCTCACATTAATTGTCCTCGCAACGTAAAGTTTGCTGTTCGAAAGTAGAACTTCACTCCCTTAAAAATAGAAAAATATACCGCAAAATGTGCAGATTCGATAAAAACAACTAGGTTTCTTTACAAAACACAAGCTCGGAAATGTTCAGAATTTCAAATTCGTAGGAGAACTTGTATAAACACATGAACAATATTCTCCTAGGGTAGATTGACTAAATTTCAGCTTTACTGCAACAAAAGTTAAAAGAAAAGGAAAAACTGCGTTCCAGATATTTTTCTATCGTGAATATGAGAAATTCCCAGCGTGAGTCAAAGGAAGAGAACTCCAATCCCCCGCGGGGAAAGACGATTTCATTGATTGGGAAGACACCTGAAGATATCTTTTGTCGGATTTTAAGCACATTTAGCATTAAGCAGATCAATAAGCATCACTTGGATACCAGGTTCTTAGTGCAGTAACCGAGTCGCATTGTATTATGAGTACTGTGACCATGTACGGCTTGCGTTACGTACTAGCTAATATCTTCAATCCTAAAGTATACTGTATAGCGAACAGCGAGCCCTTTCTTACTACTAATTTTTATTTCTATTAAATCTTACTAAGGTAATAATTATAAATGTGTAATACTAAAAGGCGTACACATAGATATGCAGCAGTAAAAAAAGTAAAGGCTACAAAAAAAGGAAAGAAGTCACCATGAGGTGAAATGTAAAAAACACGATGAGTAAAGCGTAAAAGTACGACCAAGAACGACGGTACTTTACATATCCCTTCAGTCGTTGAACTGCTGCCTAACGTTACAATACTTAAACAATAGTACGCTTACATGATAAAGTACATGATACGAACATCTTCGTTGCGAAGGAGTTCTGCAAATATTGCCTATGCTTCAGGATATCCTACATTAAATGAATTGGGAGAACATTACTTCCATATTTCTGGGCAATAGCGTACCACAGGAGTCTTAACCTTTCAAAGCCTTTTCCTTTCCTTTTAGTAAACTGTTACTGTTGGCAATGTTTTCGTAATACTTGATGGATGACCAAGGGAGTTTCGAGTGACTCAATTTTTCGAAAAAGTAGAAGAAAAATATATGAAGCTCTGACGTTACTATTTGCTGGGATATAAAAATCAAAAGTACAAGTAATGAAATATTCGGTATATATCTATTTTATTACTTTATTTTTGCTCTTGGATAGGAGCTAAGCTAGACTAGTGAGAGTAAAGTGAGTAAGAACAGCTTACTACATGAGGGACAGCCTTTTATCTTTTTTCATACCAGGAAGTAGGCTACACTACGCAATAAGATTTCTCTGTTGTGTCCTGGGTTCATCTCACCATCCTCTCTCCCCCTTTATGAATAGCAAGTAGGATTCACAGCTATTCGATATTATAAGTCGCGTACGACAGCGGAATAAAGGCCTGCATAGTTAGGGTCGGTCTTGCCAAGTCCTTCGCCCAACTGAACGATCCAACTAAGAAGCAGAAGCGCGAGTCAGCAAACTCGCAATTTTGTTTTGACAGATAGCAGCATCTACAAAGTCAACAACAGCTTGTGACAAGGCGACGGGGAAAGCTGGCTACGGGGTTACCCGAGGCCCTGACATAAGCAGACAAATTCAATTTGCAAGAAGGCCCATCTCCTCCTTATAACTGCCAAAACATGACAACAAACATTTAAGCCATAGTCCAGAGAGGATCGTTCACGTCCTTCACGCTTTTGGGGCATTTATTCTCCTAGAATGTAAATAATATGTTTGGAAACAAAAGCTAACTCACGCAAGAAGCCACTTTTATCCTGCTCTTCAGGTAGCTAAGTACGGTAAGAAAGCGCGTTCAGTAAATCACTACAGGTTCAACGATAAAAAGAGATAGGTTGAATAACAGACATTTGCGTTAAAAATAAAAAAACTGACACGCAACTAATAAAGTTGTGTACGCTTGACAGGCACGAGTATGCGCCAACAAGTCAATCTCAACGGCGCTTCCACAAAACTGCTTGACGTTTTTCTGGTTAGCTTTGATGAAGAGTTGGAGAGTGCAGCGAGTTTTGTGTTTGTCATTTCACTCTTCTGCTGGGGAATATGGAGGAGTTGCATGTGACACGGAAGCTTTTTTGTCGGCTTGGCAAGGCACATATGCTGAATGTTAAGCACTGTTTCAGAGACGCGCGTTGTGTGACTTCCATTTTCGCAGCTTAAATTGAGGAATATAATGACAAAAAAAGAGAGTCTATGGTAAGATGCACAAGGGTTGCGTGCAGCTTGGGCTTTCTGCGCTCCGGAACGAGATCCAGTACGCATATAACGAAGGCACGTGATCGTACAGTATGTCCGTTACTTTCGCAATAGGACGGGTTATTCGTTTACGTTGGAGAGTGAACCCAATAGGTTACATGCAACGTGAATGTCGTTTTTCTGTTGCTGAGGAAAAACTATACTACTCTCCAATTCCGTTCTGCGCTATTCCATGGAATTACTGTCTTCAACCGCTATAATTTTTCCGGGCTTCTCATTTCGGAACCAATTATTTTGAAGACGCAAAAGCACTGCCTACTGCGTTACACGTCTCTGCGTAAGTTCCTGCAATTTTGTCGGTCGAAGATAATTTTTCTACGATTATTATGGGAAGGAAACGCACACCAACACAGATGAAATTCTAGTACCCCATCTCCAGAGAGGTTCAGCAACGTCTACAGAGAGAAGGGATACTTTTGCTTCATCGACCGCATAGCGTTGTTCTGTGAATGTGCGTAAACGTATTTACCTTGCCATATCGAATTGCATGGCCATCCTTCTTGTCTTTCACCAAATATATCTTCGCGCTGGACCAGCTGTGCTTTACAACCATATTCGGGAATATGGCGTCATGTGGGTGTCTCCAGTAAGAACTAGCGTGTAAAGGGTGGGGCTTAAACCATTCGAGTTCTGCGTGGTAAGCATTTCTGTTATTGGATTTTATCTTCGGCTATCTGGAAACTGAGTAAAATCTAAAGCCGCTACCCTTGCACACTTAACGACTGCATACAAATCCAAAAGGTTCATCTTTTGGGCTCCACCTCTCTGACAATACTTTCAAATGTAGCAATAAGTATTTGCCTGTGTAAAACTTAAGAAAACAGGAGCGATTCTTTGCAAAACGGACCTAGCATCAGCATTCAAATTAAAACTACTGGTAGTGTGAGAACGAATCAAATTTTCATTTTATGCCAGTGTTCTTAGTGACAACTGCAACGATCAGAAAGTACTGATACAGAAACAGAATCAACGAACATTCGTAGGGTACGCATAAATCGTAATGTAAAACGATCCAGGAGGTAGCGGACCGGAAGCTACTCGAGTCATCCTTCAGAATTTGATTTCTTCTGCTTTTTCCCAGTTGAGAGTTTCGGGAACCATACTTCGCCCAGATACAAGTGCTCCTTACTATTTTGCGAGAATTGGGCGTGTGTACCTCAATAAACAAGACGCTAGAGATTTACGAACAGCGACAACAAAATTTACTTCGGTTTTGAGCGAAATGACGATAAGTCAATCTATGAGGCAACTGGTATCATTACTAAATAAGCCGATGTTAAAGTAGCAATTTGGGTTTAAAAAAAAGTGAAAAAAAGAAGCGAAGGAAAGGGGAACAAAAATTTTATTACCACATACAAAAGCGTACAATCTAGAAACCATTTGAAGTAAAATTCTGTCTTTGTTTGCCAACAGTACAGAAAAATCTATAAACGGGAAAAACACGAGGGAAAGAGAAAGGACAAACACAAGAAAAAATACTGGAGTGAAAATGGTGGAATGCAGATGAAGAAAACAAGAAGGGATTTCAGCAGCACAGCTCTATCTCACGGAGGCAACCAACCAAATCTGCATCTTACGGTACACCCGCAATCCTGTGCCTCACATTATTTCATGAGGACCCCTTAAGCAGAAAATATCTTTTCCTGATGCCAGAAAATCAAACAGAGAGTAAAAATAGTACTTTTAGCTATTTTCGTGAGTGGATGATCTAAAGGTTATTTGCAAGTAATTTGACAATGCAAGACGAACGAGAAATACGGGACGCGTCCACTTGCAAGAAAAACACAATTTTGAACAGAAACAGAATAAAATTGTGAGCAAAATTTTATGAGCCCTATAGAACACACACTTGGCGTGAACAAATAACTTATTATTCAGGTAATTGCTCAAATAAGGCAGCTGATACTATTTATCTCTTGTTCCGAAAGCACCCATCATTCTGTTCAAGAGCGTCACAGTATCTTGAAAAATGGAGCTCCAACCATTTCTGATAGTTCTGAAGACCTACAGTAACAGCCCGACAATATTTCTGTAGGTGTTTGGCCCGTCGGCTCTTTTCCCAGCACCAGAGCCCGCTTCCACTGACAAAATATTGCTGCCATCGAAGTACAGTACTATTCCAGATTGCTTCCATTCCAGGCTTTGCTGCTTCTTAGCATTTAAGTGTGCGGCGAGCCGAATAAATGAAGCCAACAAAATCCCATTGGCAAGGTCGTACTCAGGGGGTGGTTTTTGGAGTTTAACCCCCCTCCCCCTCGAAATTTTTGTTTTTATAATGGTGAACATAGGAGAATGCCAAATGTCCAAAAAAATTGCATATTAACCCCGACCCGAAACTGTCAAAAATCCCTCCGAATGCAAAATCCTGGGTACGGCCCTACCCATTGGATTACTTTATGTATTATAGATAAAAACGGGAAAAACGAAAGTTCTTCGCAACTTAAAGGAAGTAAGCAGCCAAGACTTCTACTAGTACAATACTCCAGGAACTTCTTCCTTTCGCGCTTTTCTTTTCCAAGAACAGACACAGGAGACACTAGACATTGTACTGGAATTTTTCTAGATTTTCAGTAAGTCTGAAAGTCTTCTCAGTTTTTTGGGATGAACGGAAACTCCGTTGACATTGTTAATCTGCTCGGGATATTTGAACACGAGAATATAACTCAGAAAAAGCCATAACTTCCGGGTATTTTAGTCAGGATGGAATGAAAGCAGGAAATACAATCGTAACAAAATGGGACAGTACTTCGAGATTGTTAGATAGTTGGACAGGCGGAGTCAGCGAGTACGAGAATCGGAGTTGGAGGGAAAGAGCGGAGAGAAATAGAGAAGAGGACATCTCCAGAGCGGCAGTAATATTGGGTTGGGGTGCGTTGGGGGAAGTGGACAGCCCACATGGGAAACAAGCACATTGCAGGTGCACTGAATAATCTAACACCGCCCCTTTATACACACTGTATAATAAATCTATGCGATCGCCCTTAACCATTCAGAAAAAAATGTCTCGCCAATGTGGTTTGTACGGTGGCCAACACTGGAAGGTGTGAATCTGTAGAATCCTTTGAACCTCAATCAGAGAATGGATCACAGTAGGCCTGGTAGAAGGAATCCAACAGTTGACATTCCTGTAAGCCATTGTATCATTCCTTTGTCTTATTTCTCAAGTAGTTTTCCGAAAAAGCACGCCTAAGAAAAGTGATAACTTCGATTTACGTCGAAAAAAACACTTTCTTCGTTGAGTTTAAATTATAGCTGCATTTAATTTTGAGGCAGTAATGGAACTTAAATAGGTAATCTAACACTTAAAAAAGAGGACGGTTCGCGCTGCACATCAGGCACTTAGTATGGCAACAAATAATACATCGATCTTTTATGTCTTGCTTTTTATGCAAGCTTCTACAGGAATAGTCTACTTTCTTCCTGCGTGAATTCCGCGACAGAAGGTGGAAGATTTGGAACCAAAACAGACTAAATTCCCTGAAACCAGTTTTTTTATTCTTAGTCAGATCTTCTGCTGACTTATACATAAACGAAAAGACGAGAAGGCCAGATATGTTCCCCGCTACGTTTCGTCTGCGTTTTAGAGTGTTTCCCTATGTAGTGTGTGGAGTTCATACATTATAGAGTTAACGCACAGTAACGTTCAGCTACCGGGAAGGGAAAAAAATTGTCTTAATGTCTTCAAGTAAATTAGCTGAAAGAAACGAAAAAAACGTCGAGAGAGGCAAAGATTGAACTCGAGTACTCTTACGGAAGTCCAGAGCAGCAGTTTTCTTGACTCCAGACGGTAGTTGAACGTTGATTCCGCCCAATCACGCACGGAATTACGCAGCCCGGGAGGGTGATTAGGTAATCGTCAGATTACTGTTTCCACCTTACGTGGTGTATCGCGTGTGCACAATATCTACTGTCCTCTCGCTCCTTCCTTTCGGAGTGTATTACCAAACTCGCAGTGCAACTAGGAAAAAGGCTGGTAGGAAAAAGCGTCACATGTCTTCGGAATTCGGATGTACGGAATTTGTCCGATCCCGTCTAACACGATTCACTGTTGATGGGATTTTTACTAGCCTACAGGAGATTTTAAGGTCAGTCACAACGACGGGGAAAAAAAGGAGGCTGGAAAAGTGAGGGGCTTTTCTACCAGATCCCCTGCCTACACTGACCTGATACAGGCCAACGGTCAGGGAGCAGTAGCTTGGAAGCACAGAAAAGCAACGTCCGATCCCAGCGAAGTAGCTCTCGAAGAGAAAATCAATACAGGAGGCGACCAGGGAAGTTATACGGAGCGCATGAGCGCAAAATGGAAACTTTTTCCCACTGACTAAAATGCAAGTGTTTTAGCTGCGAAACTAAGGCGTGGCTTGTACAGAGCGACCCTCTCGTTCACCCAAGTCAGTCATAGCATGGTAAAATGGGCTTTCCCATGACGTTGCACATGTCAGCCGGGGTAGAGCAAGATAATTGTGCATGGACCGTCAAGATCAGACGAGAAGAAAATGAACTGATCCACGATAGCGTGTTCAAACCTCTACACCCCGGTCCCCTCTAGTAAAGAAAAAAATGCACTGCGATTCTTTTTCTTAAAAAAAATCTTACCAATGATTACACTGCTCGCAAGCTCCATGAAGGTTCAAACATAGTAAACCATGCGTGTATTGATATCACGCTACTTGACGCCGAATTATCAACCTCATCCTAAAGGGCCACTCCTGACAACGATTACTATCACATTTTCCCTCCGTGGTCCGTAACGGGCGTTGCTTTATAAGCATAAATCTTACTTACAATACCCTATATTTTATATTGTTTTTCTGTTGATAAAGTAAAGGTTTCATTTTCTTTATCCAATTATACGAACAAAAGAGAGGTTACTTATCTGCCCGAATTAGTTTTTACGGACAACGCCAAGGCGATTTTACCCTATCAATGCACCATCTTGCTCTAGGTACACACCTCCAAAGTGATGGAAGGCGACGCCTTCGCGCGTGGTGCTCGGAAATTAGCCATTACGGTTAAAACACGGTAACTGGCGCGCCCTGGGAGAGGTGTCACCCGAATTTGAATGTTAATGTAAATAAAAATGACTTTGATTAGAAAATCCGTTAGAGAAAGTGATCTTGTCGTGATGACTTAAACTTCTTAGCCATCTCATTGAAAAAACGCCAACTCATTTTCAAATCACGACTGGTAAATTTAGACCTAAATGCATTATTAAGTACTAACCGGTCTATTTGGTATTGTAGTCGTTTGTTTTGAACAACTTTTACATGAGGGAACCATGGCTTTCGCCGTTGAGGCCTTCTTGCAGAATGCAGGCAATGAACTGTCCCAAGTTTTACATTTTCTGACCACCGTTTTTGGCGTTATTTTTGAAGCAAGTTCGTTTTTGGGAAGAAGTCTAGTGACAGCCGTATTCGGGATCATTTCTTTTGTTTACCATGCCTTCATTGAATTTGGGACTCTTTGCACGGTAATCATAGAAGATTTCTATGCATTCGTTTTAGACACTAGGCAAGTTGTCGAGAGTCTAGCTGGCTCAGTGTGTGCCTCGTTGGTATGGACTAACCAATGCATATGGAGCATCCTCACAAGCGTTTCCAATTTCGCCTCTGCCTTTGAACAGAAAGTGCGAACTTTGTGTTCTATGCTCTCGTGCGGCGTTGCCGGAATATTTGGTGCAATATCGGATGTCCTGACACTGCTCAAAAACGCCATAATTTTGATTGGAAACGGATCTCTGTCGTTTTTTGTCAATATAGCCTGCTATATAATAGAGGGTGTAATTTCCATGTGCTTCGGAGTGCTGTCACTCCTCAACACCGTCTTGCGTGCCAGCCTCTGGATTCCGATTCAGACAGGGTCACTGTTCTTAAGCTGCGGGAGAAGTACCGCGAGTTTTTTCGCGGACATTCCGCTCTCATCCTATTGCGGGTTGCTGGTAGCTTTTACAGCGGTTTACGTGGTTTGGCGTCTTAGAACAGCATGGACAGCACCCGTTTGGAGCGCCCTGATTGCTTTTAGAAGAGTAACATGGCAAGTCCCCCACGGATTCATCACAATAGCTAGTCTCGTTACCCACGGAGTTCTGTCGGTGACGGCAGGATTGGCAACTCGCATTGCACTTTTATTTTCGAGCCACGACGGAGAAACTACAGACGAAGATGATAGGTCCGATATCGTTGATGTTCGGAACGCCGCTTTCCCGCGGACTAGTACTCCGTTGCCTTCATGCTCCGCCAACAGTCGACCGAAAGCCGGCAACAAAATCGGCCCAACCTTGGAGGCAACACTGGACGAAACTGTCCACGATAGCCTTTTAAGAGAATTGGAAAGAGAGCGTGATTCGCGACTTTGTATCGTATGCCAAGACTCATTCAAATCCGTCATTTTGCTGCCGTGTCGGCATTTATGCTTATGCGAAGCTTGCCGCTCAGCTATTCTTGCTACTTATCCCCGAGCTTGTCCCATATGCAGAAAACCCGTCTTGGAAACTATGCGTGTATACTTGTAAAGTCTAGATTGCATGAGTCATAAATACAATTACTTTTATAGACCGAGTATCTCATTCAGAGAAGAGCGTACATCGCCCAAATCCTGAAATTGGGTGTTAGGCTGAACAAGTGGATTAGGGTCTGGATTGATTAGAACTGCCTTCCAGCCGGCTTTTAACGCGCCCAGGTAGTCCAACTCATACGAATCGCCGATATGCAGGGCTTCGGTCGGTTTCAAAGGACGGTTGTATTCTTTTAGTGCGCTGCGGAAGATGCCCGAATCCGGCTTACTGGCGCGGGCGTTATAGGAGGTTACGAGGAATTGGAAGTAATGTCGGAGGCCAGTTTGGGTAAGGATGGTATCCACCCTTTCATCAAAGTTGGTTATTACTGCTAAGCACAGTTTTCGATCCCGCAAATCTCGCAAAACATCTTCCGAACCGGGACAGACTTCCCAAGCGCCGGCGGTGGCATACAATTTAAGGAGGTGAAATCCTAGCACTTTCATGACTTTAGAATCCCGATCGCTCCATTCTCGCTGTGGGTCAGCGAACTGAAACGTTCTCGCCACTATCTCCAGCCACCACACTTGCCAATTAATTCCCGTCGCAGCCCCGAAATGTGGATGCTCTTGGTTCATGGTTCTCCATGAATGTTTGAATCCTTCTTTCAACAGTTCTTCGTCCGCTTGTATTCCGTAAATATGGGCAATTTTCGCGTACTGGGCTCCCACCGGCAGTCGTAAGCGAAGTAATGTGTTCATTACGTCAAACGTAACGAGCTTTACGGAATTCATTCTCCTATGATGTTTCCCTGTGGAGATAATAACAGCAAGAAGAGATACCAGAAGGAGACGATATGTTGCAGGAAATTTGTGAAACTTGTGCTGTCATCTACCCGAGCACTTATTGCTCATAAAGTATGCTTTTGAAACTTGAATGAGCTCAAATGCACAATATAAGAAATGTGCGCAAAGCAAATGTCGACATACTATTGTAACATTATTAATCACCTTAACGAGTGGTACAAAAAATACTTAAATCGAAAGATAAATGCCGGTTTTAAAATTCAAGTAGCTTTCAAAATTTATTTTCCGAGCAAGAAAATTATAGTTCTAGCAAAGGGAAAAGCGACGTTCTTAATCTTTCAGTGTGGAGCCTTCACCACAAATCCGAAAATGCGATCTCTGCAATTAGTAATCAAACTATTTTGCTCATATTTATTTTGACACAATGTCGCTTTTCGGAATTCTTATTATTATTTAGTTTTAAACGAACAAATTTCAAGTCAATATCATAAGAATTTCGGGATGCATATGAATACCGAAGAAATTGTTCTTCCCACAGAGGTTCTTCCCTTCCCAAAATTATATCAATTTAGGATTCAATTTCTGTTCGCGGTTCCATATTAGTGATTCACGATGATTTCTTTTCGCTTATCCTGGTTTGGGATATAAACATGGCGTCTTACGTCAACAAACCGGCACCTATCGATGATTTATTGGAAAGTGTCAGCTTATATGTGCCTCGTGATGTAATTTTCCATGGATACATCCTTCCTTTTGTAGGCTTATATGCAGCTTGGCTGTATAATTGGGTTTTTGTTTATGGAGTTACGGACTACTATGAACCCGGTCTCATTGCACTGGCTGCAGTGGGAGTTTTGCAAATCTTGACGGTTCTTTTTTGTCATTGGTCTGTCCACATTCAGTGCTTGTTCACGTGTAGGAAGGTACTCCTTAAATTATATGCAAAAAATAGAATATTGCCAGTAACACCTTTGTACTTGTTTTAAAGGAACCCGATCCGTACAAAGCAAAAGTTGTGAAAGCTGTTCCTACACCTAATAATGGTTCAGCAGAACTACTTCGGTTGCACCAAGCCAAAGATGCAGATGGAAAGCCGGTTGTGTGGTTTTCGTTCCAGAAAACTCACTATGTCTACGATGAAGGCAACAAACAATTCAGAGGAATTATATTCCCGGTGGATAGAACTTTCGGGGAGTACTTGGATTGGCGAGGCTATCAAGATGAAGAAGAGCTTAAAAAAGCCGAGAAGCAATACTGCAAAAACGAGTGGGTTGTTGTCGCTCATTTTCTCAAAACGTAATTAAAACCCCTTGTGTAGGATGGAAATGGTTGTGCCAGAATTTGCCGAGCTCTTCAAAGAGAGAGCCACTGCACCGTTTTTCGTTTTTCAGGTCTTATGTGTTGCGTTGTGGTGTTTAGACGCCTATTGGTACTATTCAGTCTTCACTTTGCTTATGCTGGTAGCATTTGAGTGCACATTAGTGCAGCAACAACTTCGAAATATGTCCGAGATTCGTAAAATGGGAAATAAACCTTATCCCATACAAGTATTCACTACTTGAAAATTTGATATCTAATTATAAAAGTTTTTTTAGGTATATCGTGGCAAAAGGTGGCAGTCTTTAATGAGTGACCAACTTATTCCTGGAGATATCGTGTCCATAGGAAGATCTCAAGACGAAAATCTCGTTCCTTGTGATTTATTATTATTGCGTGGATCTTGTATTGTTGATGAAAGCATGCTCACAGGTTTGGGAACAGTCATATATTGAAAATTGTCAATTACTGTTAACTGCGTTGCCATTGCTTCTGGTAGGTGAATCGATACCTCAAATGAAGGAACCTCTAGAAACTGTTGAATGGGATCGTGGTAGGCAACTCGATCTAGAGGCTGATAGCAAACTTTTCGTTTTATTCGGAGGCACTAAAGTTGTTCAACACACTCCTCCTATCAAAACTTCAGGCGGTTTGAAAGGTGAATTCATTTTCTTCCGAGAGACTTCGACTGCAGTGTTCCCTATGATTATTTAGCACAAGACAGCGGTTGTGTAGCGTATGTGTTGCGCACTGGATTTAATACGTCTCAGGGCAAGCTACTGCGGACGATTCTATTCGGTGTGAAGCGCGTGACGGCCAACAATTTGGAAACCTTTGGCTTCATTCTCTTCCTGCTTATTTTTGCCATTGCTGCCGCTGCGTACTTGTGGATCCAAGGTAACGTTCAAATAAACTCCCTTGCCTTCCTTGGCTAATTCTTTTTGATTAGGCTCCCAAGACCCCAGCCGCAATCGCTATAAGCTTTTCCTGGAATGCACGCTCATTTTAACGTCCGTTGTCCCGCCAGAGCTCCCTATTGAATTATCTTTAGCAGTCAACACGTCATTGCTTTCCTTAACGAAGTTAGGCGTGTTTTGCACTGAGCCGTTCCGTATTCCCTTTGCTGGCAAGGTGGAAATCTGTTGTTTCGATAAAACTGGCACCCTAACGAGCGATCAGCTTGTTGTGGAAGGTATTGCGGGGGTACCAGGCTACAGGTAACTACGTCCCTATTGTGGAATTATTGTTATTATTTATTATTACAAAAAATTGTCACAACATTTACGTGCTTTTCTTGTAGCGAAACACAAGTTTGTCCAATCGGTGAAGCACCCATTGAAAGCATTCAAGTACTAGCGACATGTCATTCGCTGGTCCAATTGGAAGACGGATTGGTCGGAGATCCGCTCGAGAAAGCGACTCTCAATGCTATTGATTGGACTCTTACTCGTGGTAATGAATAATTCTGGAAGATTGTATAAAGGCCCATTTGCGGCATCTTCTGACATTGGATTTCAAAGGCGATGCTGTGATTCCTAAGAAAGGGAAAAGTACCGGTTTCAAGATCTACCATCGTTGCCATTTTTCGTCAGCGCTGAAAAGAATGTCAGTCATTGCTGGCTACATTCCGCCCAACAGCAGTGAACCGTTTTATGTTGCGAGTGTGAAAGGAGCTCCGGAGACACTCAAATCTATGGTAGAACAGCTTGCCAACTTACATTACAGAGATACGATTTTCCACCGTCTCGTTTCAGTTTGTGTCATGCCCGGAGGACTACGACGCTACATATTTGGCTCTTTCTCGTCGTGGAGCGCGAGTTTTAGCCATGGGCATGAAAGATTTGGGCAAATTATCCCATCAAGCTGTCCGAGACCTGACGCGAGATGAGCTCGAACGCGATCTCAAATTTGTAGGCTTTGTCATCATCTCGTGTCCCATGAAAAGCGATTCCAAGAGTGTTATCAAAGAAATTATTCATGCCAGTCATCGGGTAACATCCCACCTCGTGGACTTTATGCCTGTGAAATATTAAGTTAAAACAACTTTTTGTAGATGGTAATGATCACCGGAGACAACCCTTTGACCGCTTGCCATGTAGCTAAGGAGTTGCGCTTTAATCAGAAACCAGTGACGCTCATCTTAAGTCAGTTCGAGCGCGAGTGGAAATGGGAAAGCGTTGACCAAACTGTCCATGAACCGCTAGTCCCCGAGAAAGGCTATAAGTCTTTTGTTAAGAAGTACGACTTGTGTGTTACAGGAGAGGTAAAAAGAGCGTCTTTCTCCACAGAAAGTCCACTGAAACTTTAACTTTGAAAAATTTGCAGGGTTTAAGCGTGTTGCACACCGAGCAACGCAAATTTTATAGTCAGATTTTACCCCACATTCGTGTTTTTGCTCGTGTAGCTCCTAAACAGAAGGAGCTCATCATAACTTCGCTCAATGCATTAGGGTATACAACTATGATGACTGGAGATGGTACCAACGATGTTGGTGCTTTGAAACATTCTCATGTTGGTAAGCTTGTGGAATCTTTTCTTGCGAAATAATAAAGGAAGAGGTTTTATTGCTTAATTTGTTTTTCAGGGGTTGCTATTTTGTCCAATGCACCCGAACATTTGCCTAAGAAGAAAAAAGAAACCATTCCACCTAATACGATTGCTGCAAATCCGGCTTCCAGTGCCGTTGCTGCTGCAAAGAGCAAACCGGAAACTAAGCTCGTGTCGCGGCACGGGGATCGGGGCCGACCCAATCAAGCCGTAGATCCTAGACAAGTACTTACCAAAAAGTAAGCTTAACAAAATCGCTAACATCCTTTCTGGAAAGGAGCGTCTTCAAAAAACTCAGTTGCAGCTCAATAAACTGCTTCAAGAGATAGAAGAACAAGAAAAAGCCCAAATTGTCAAGCTAGGGGATGCTAGTATTGCTGCGCCTTTTACTGCTAAACTTTCCTCCATTCTCTGTGGTGAGGTTTTGTAACAGTCCTTATATAAAGATGGTTTGTACTAAAAAAATTCGACTCTAGTTTGCCATATTATCAAGCAAGGACGTTGCACGCTGGTAACGACGTTGCAAATGTTCAAGATTCTAGCGTTGAATGCTCTCATCCTAGCGTATAGTCAATCCGTGCTTTATTTGGAAGGAGTCAAATTTAGTGACGGACAAGCTACGTTGCAGGGACTTATGCTGGCCGCTTGCTTTTTATTCATTTCGCGATCCAAGGTATCGAGCGTTACTTCCTGTTAGTAATATTTTAATGATTTTTTTCTTATAGCCGTTGAAAGTACTATCGAAGCAAAGGCCGTTGCCCAATATTTTTAACGCTTATACAATACTTACGGTGATGCTTCAGTTTGCTGTTCATTTCGGCTGTTTGTTCTATCTTGTACAGGAATCAATGGCAAGAATGCCACCGCGGTAAACATGGCATGTTTCAATGACAGAACTAAATTAAGGTCGATTTTTGATCTCAGGGAAGGGGAATTTGCAGACTTGGAGAAGGAATTCGAGCCAAATATTTTAAACAGTACTGTTTATGTCATCTCCATGGCGTTGCAAGTCTGCACTATTGCCATCAATTATAGAGTAATATTTCCGTTTTTTGTGTGTGTGGGAATTCCGTGCGAGAGACTAAACACATTCTTTTTTGTCTAGGGCCATCCGTACATGGAGAGTTTGATTGAGAACCGAGCTCTCTTTTACAGTCTTATCGGAACGAGTGGAGCTATTTTAGCGTTGGCGTTGGGTATTGTGCCGGAATTTGCAGCCGAGTTTAGTATCGTCGAATTTCCAGCTGAGGTAACGCCGTAAAAGGGGTTTAGAGATAAGTCACGAGTTATAAGTATCTAATTGGCAATTTCCGCTTTTAGTTCCGAGCAATCCTTATGCAAGTGCTCATAGCAGATCTGGTACTCGCTTTCTTGGTAGACCGCGTGTGTATGTTCTTGCTCGGCGAAGGCAAATTACGGATTGACTAAGTGTGCAAATGAAACACCTCTCCGACGCAGTGTTCAGTGTGTTATTTTGTTTGGTGTTGGTCGAAAGAAATACATAGAGTCGAAATTATGACAAAGAACAAAGGTTTCATTCTGCATAAATAGCGCGCAGGACTTCCTCGGTATTTTCCGGTCTTATGAAGGCTTTGGGTTATTAACAGGAGTTGCCCCTGGTTCTCACCTTAGTCGTTGGGCGAGTTTGGCGCTGTTGCAGCAACCATCTAATCCAGCGTGGCGAACTCCGGCGTGAAAAGGTATGTTTTATAAGCGAGTTTTCAGGTCAAATCTGGCGTAATAAGCAACAAAAGTTCATGTGTAAAATAGTGCAAAGTGTCTTCGTTGTCAAGAGATGCAACCAGCTTGCATGGGCGAGGCCTAAGCTCGCCAACTTAAGAGAAACTAGGGCAACCCCATTTTCTTGTGTCAGAATGTGATGTCAAGTGGCTTTTCCAGTATTTTTCCTGGAAAATAAGGCGTATTACTTTGCACAAGCTGTAATGTTTATGTATGCTTGATTTATACAGGAAGATGAGCAGCTCTGAAGAAGTATCCTGGATCTCTTGGTTTTGTGGTTTGAGAGGAAATGAGTTCTTCTGTGAGGTAGGTGTAAACATTTCCTATTGACATCAGTCAACTCCAAACATTCTTATTAACTATTCACACAATAGGTTGACGAGGACTATATCCAGGACAAGTTTAATTTGACTGGACTCAACGAACAAGTGCCACATTATCGCCAAGCTTTGGACATGATTTTGGACCTGGAACCAGGTAAAGTCGCCATTTCTCCGCTATGACGTTAGCCTTCATTTTGGGTATTATTTTCAGATGATGACGTCGAAGACAATCCCAATCAGTCGGACTTGATTGAGCAAGCGTCAGAGATGCTTTATGGCCTTATACACGCTAGGTACATATTGACGAACCGTGGTATCCTACAGATGATCGAAAAATATCACGCTGGTGACTTCGGCCATTGTCCCCGCGTGTATTGCGAAAACCAGCTTATGCTACCCATAGGCAAGTGATAATCTTTCGCGTTTTATCGTTCTGTAATTATAGTATTAGGCTTATCTGATGTTCCTGGGGAGGCTATGGTAAAGCTGTACTGCCCGAAGTGCATGGACGTGTACACGCCCAAATCCTCACGCCACCACCATACGGATGGCGCCTACTTTGGAACTGGCTTTCCTCACATGCTTTTCATGGTGCACCCTGAATATAGACCGAAAAGACCTACAAACCAGTTTGTTCCCAGGCAAGTGTCGTTTAATATTATAAGCAAGCACCGCAAGTTAAATAGCTGCATACATTGAGCGTCTTTTTGTTTTTGGGGGGCTTGCATGTTTGTTAACTTTTTACTTTGATAAGGGGATTTCAGGTGTGGGAAAGTTTTCGTTGTTTGACATAAATGTTTCCACAATGACGCAAACTATATTCAAATTTTCCGATTTCGCAAATGTCCTAAGATTGAATCGATATGTAAATCCACTTTTTGTTTGTTTGGGCAGGCTATACGGCTTCAAGATACATCCCTTGGCCTATCAAATTCAGCAGCAAGGCGCTTCAAATTTTAAAGTGCCCATGCGAGCCGTTTCGTACAATAACGGGAAACGCTAAGACGAATGACAACTCAGGGGACTACTCTTTTGTTTAGGCAACAGAATGTTCAAATCTTATGTTCATGTGACGATACGTGGTTCAACTTGTTCAAGGAGGGAAAAACAAAAACGAATTGGAATTTTGTGTCCGAAGCATGCTGTCCTTAATTATTTGTATCCAAATTTCCAAAAAAAAGAACTATCCAATGATTGGAAATCTTTTCCCGCTTTTCACAACTAATTAGGTATCCATTAATTCAGTTGTACTGTTGTCTGGTTTCAAATATACACCGTGCTAAAAGTTAAGAGTTTCGTGTCTATTCGAAATTAATTTATGTTTGCATTTTGTCTTTTGGCAGTGACAATCAAGAATTCATAGACATTTGAAATTTCTCATAATAAATAAACAGATAAAATCTCTATCACAGTTTTGTTCCGCGCTGGCTCGTCACGTGACTTCTTACACGACACTACAAGTCTTTTTCTGCTGGTGGCGAGGCTAAACGAACCCAATTGTGATTTTCACTAGGAATCGTATCAAATAAAGAGGGATGTGAAGTGCAGTGAGTACCCACGGCTGGCGAGTAGAGTTTAGAAGACCCTTCAGCGTTTTTTGACGACTCCAGCTCTAATCCCTTGGAGAATGAACCGGTTAATGACGGCGGCACATAAAAGGCGATATGTCCGCATGATTTCATGTTGCGGCAGAAGAGGTCGCGGATATTGGCGGTTTTGACAATGTTGAATCCGACTTCTCCGCCAAAGGTGGAAGGCTTCCAGTATTGAGGGCTACTGATGGGGTTGGCCATCATCCCTTTCACAGCAAACGGACCACCGAGGTTGACCATTGTCAATGAAGTCACTGACGGACCAGCTTTCTCCAGAAGCAATCCTAATAAGCATTTGGTTTAGTACGTGTATTCTTAGTAGTAACACACATGAATAGGCTAGTCTTCTTACCTGGGTAGAATTCTAATGCATCGATATCTCCATAGAGTTCTTCGAGTTCCCGGGCCATAACGGTTTCTCCTGTCAGCTCTTCGAAACTCTTAATCCTAGACATCCCGAACTTCAGCCTGTAATTGTTGAAGCTTTGGAGTCGCAGCTCACGTCCTTGATTCACAACGCGCTTAAAGACTTCCAATACCATAGAGCCGTGATTGCGGTGCGATAGCTAAGGAAAAAGAAAAAGAATAAATAAATGAAAGGAAGATGAACTCCTGTCTAATGATAGGCTTACCGCTCCTGCTTGCTGTTTAGCCATGGCCTTAACAAATTCATCCAAGCCATGGGCGGTGACTGGTTTGGTGGAGAATGCCATTTTGTGCATGGTGTAGTTATTATTCGCAATTTCCATACTGTCGGGCATTAGCGGGTGCCAGTGGTACAAATGATTGAATTCGACATGGATACGGTTAGAGTATTGGAATTTCTCTCCAACGAGCAACTCGGGGTCGTAGGTCAATTTCAGCTTGTACTGACTGAGATGTTGGACGTACTCTTCAATTGTGATTTTCAGATTTTGGCCCAGAATGATAAGTTTGGCCGTTTGATAAAGCCGCTCGTCGTCCCAGTCCGGATGCTCTCTAGCGAGGATGTCGCAAATACGGTTGTGCTCCCGGATCCATATCGTTGACATGGCGAACAAGCCAGGTAAAACGCTGAAAAAGGGATGGCCCAGCGCTACTTTTTCACTTTCGGGTACATGGGGTGGATAAATCATGTAAACTTCGGGAGCGTCTTTCAAGGCAGGGGGATATTCCTCCCCGTTGACAACTTGCGTTTTGAGCTTTCCTTGGCGGAACGATCGGAGTGCATGTTGTGTGGCTACATCGACACCGTAAATGTGCGAGACGTCAACCTGTTCCAAGAAATGAAGGTAAGTTAGAAAGTAGACTAACACGCTTTTAAACTTATGCTTAAAGAAAAACAAGATAAAAATTGCGCTTACCCCGTCTTTGCCTTCCGTAAAAGCGGCACCTTTCTTTTTGTCTGTCCGGAAGAATTGGTGGCTAAAATGTTGCGCGTAGAATGCGAAGAGGACGTTAGTTCCGTGTGGTTCAGGAATGAACTCCTTTCGTTTGAAAAACCGCTCAGCCAGGACGTTAACGTCCGGTAATACGGGTTTACCTGTAGCAATATCTCAGTTAGCCCACCAAACTTTGTGCAAGGTGGATATTACGGTATCCTTACCGGCAACGCCCATGGGTGTTGGACAGTTCTTCGGAACTGGAGGCAGACTTCTTGCGTAGAGCGAAGCGTTGAAGTGGGAATCGCTGGTGATGTAGTCGTAACCTGTGCTGAATCGCGGTGGCGAGTCAACTGATGCTCCTCGACCTATTATGGGATAGGCAAATACCAAAATCAGTTAGCGTCCAAGTCTCTTTAAACGGTTGACTGAATGTCGTCACTTACTCAGATAGACATATCGCATTGCTGCCTTTTGAAGCGGTGGTATATTGTTAATTATTTTCCAAAACCATGGGACACCGGTGAATAAATAGTGTAGCGTATCTGCCGACGGGCGGACCAGATTCTTTATCCTTCGCATTATGTAAGCTGCGTTCATCAAACAAGTTAGGAAAGCTTTTACGGGGTTTTGTCATATTAGCTTACGAGTTTCGCAGATTTTGCCGTAATATTCCAAACCCGTGCAATCACAAGTGAACGATCCATTGGCACTGGACAGACATACACCGTCATTTTGACAAGGAAATGAACAGCATGGATCATAAACTGTAAGAATAAAATCAATTAGCAAAATGTATGATTGCAGAAAAACAGCATATTTACCGTCTTGTGTAGTCGCGGTGCTAACTGCAAATAGTGCACACATGAGAACAACGTGTCTGAGGGAGATCACTGCAAAATATAAATCCATAAGCGTCCGTGACAAACACTTCTTTAATGTAAAAAGCTTACTTTTGAGCAATACTTGGAAGATAACGACAGTGAGCACAAACACGGTGAAATAAATTAATTGTGAACTTCGCAACGGAGTAGTATCCTAGGTACTATGCCTTTCGTCTCTTCTTTCTTGATGTGTTCGCTTTTGCTTAGCGGAGGATTCTGAGACGGTGTAGGGTAAGGCATAGCATTTATACCCACCTATGACACCCTTATCAGGTAGAATGGCTGCACTTTTCTACGGGATCCTCCCAATCTTGCCCCTGCGGAACTGGGGATATCCCATCCAAGTCAAATTACTCCGAAGTCTCTCATTCATGATTTCATGCTTTTTGTTAGGACCGTCCAGATAAAAAGAGAAAAGAATCTATTATCCCAGCTTCCGCGGGGTAATCATGACTTGCAGTTTTACCCGCACGAAATATACGCAAGTACTCTACCACAGGCATAGTTTTATTAGAAATAGTGTCATAGGCTTTTCATAATTTCAATCACGATGTATAAAGAACTCGAAAACTAACCGTAGATTGCAAAACCTAAATCCGCTTTCTTTTGAAGGCGAAACTCGCCCAACCTTGTGTTTCAAAATCGTGACAAGTTTCAATTCGGGTAGGATTAAACAAGTGGGTTAAACAGAAATGGTATATAAAGATATGTGAACCGTTCCAACAAATATTCCACTTTTTTTAAGGGCAAAAATAAAAGAAGATGACGTCCTTGCTATTTTAGGAGTTTCCTTGGACAGTTATGGTGCAACGACTCGCCAGGAATAGTATGACGTTATTTTTGCCTCGTCATCAGTCATCTTTTGACGTCAGAACTTACTCTCTCTGTCAGGGACGAAGCTGTTCAGGTAAATTAAATTACTACAATTTTAAAGAAACTACTTTCGCAGCTTACTTTTTTTTAAATCACGGACTTATCACTCGTCAATGGGAGGTATTTTAATTTCTTATGGATGAAATAGCGTGGTTTGTTCAAGTAGAGCACGAGGAGCAAGGGCAGGCAAGCGGGAGCGGTCATTGCATCATAGGGCTATACGGCCATAGAAAGTCCAGACACGTAGTGCAAGTTTTTTCTTCCCTTTAGCTTCCTGGATGCTCTTCTTGAGCAGATGATCTTGCGTGTCAACTCACATAATAATTAGATGGAGGGAGCTTTCGGGCACATCTTACGCAATACTAAAGAAACATGACGTTTTGCATAACGAAATGAATCTTTATGTAACATATCATCAGTTACAGTTATTTGGACGTGTGGGGGGAAGAAACAATGTGGCTACTTTTAGTGATAGTGAAAGGGATTTTAGGAAAATCCCAGAGAAGTACAAAGGTGCCGCCGTGTTAAGTGTTCCCCTATTCTTTGACAAGTTTCTCGTTTACACGAGTTGGATTCTTTCTTTTATCACTCACGTAGATCTAATGGCGACTCCACGTGGTAAAAAAAATGCAGAAAATGTTTCTTCTGCTTTAATGGAAGATACTGTTCAGATATCGGTGGAATCCGATACTTTTATTGCATCACACTTGATTATGCAAGCTGCGTTTCTGAATCATCCAAAATATTTGTATCAGGCTTATCGTTATCTTCATTTAAATTGTTTTTTTTTTGTGTAAAACACGTGGAATTTTAATTCACTTCCATTTTTTGACATTTATTATATGCGGAAGTACAACTCAACGATAATCAGCGATTACGAAGTTACATACAGGAGCGGAAATCTGGTCATTTTCAGTCTAGACTCGTTATATCATTCTTTGACTCCCCACACCTGTATCGGGGGCTCGAAAATTCCGCATGACGTATGTACGTACGTAAATCCAGGCTTCATCATTGCCTTTGCAGAGTTCAATCACGTACACCATTGATGACTCAGTTGACTGCCGCTGCGTAAGTTTTTAAAATTTCTGAATCCATAGTTTGGGAAAAGGGCGTTGAGTATCACGACAAGGCAAGAGTGGCTGGAAATTTTAGGGAGAACAAAATGGAATAAAGGGATTTCATTGTCTTGTTTCTTTCGATTGTCGATCCTTTTTCCGTGCTTTGAGTGTAAATAAAGCAATTGGGGAACGAAATCCTACTTTCTAAAGTCGGGTAATTCCTGGGGAATGCCGCCGCCGTGCAATGTATAACTTGAAACTTTAATGCTTAACCCTGGGAGACCGTTGTTAGCTCACTAAATACTTCCATTGTTAACACTGGCTCGTGGTAGACAAGTGTCGTACCCGCAAACATGCCAAGTCATGAAACTGCGTCAAGAATTTTTGTGGGGAAGCATTCGCGTAAGTTTCAAACTTTTCGTGCTAAAACGAACGCCTACCGTGGTTACTTTTGTGTAACTTTTGAGAAATCATTCTTTCCTGAGAATATGCATTATTTGACTTGCACAATACTTCGCTGCTTTTCGTTGTGCTGTATAAAAATTCTACTCCAGCTTCAAACTACCCTAATTTTAGCTGAAATTAATTCCTCAGTGTCTATCTTAAAACTGCAGACTATAGTTTGTATGAAACTGCATTTTCATACCTTGCAGTGGTCTTGTATTCACTAACTAGATGGTATACATGTATACACAATTCGTACCTAATCTTCATTTTTGAAATAGAACAGATCTTTTTATTATCAGACTAATCGTCTTCTGCTCCACTGACAAGCAATGGGTATGGGTATCGTATTTCTTGCGCGTACTAAGAGTTACCGCTACGGACGCTTAAATGCTTCGTTTTACATTCATCAAACATACAGTCATCATGCACTTTGAATGAGAAAAGCCACAATTCTTCCTTGTTTATTCCTTAGTCTTCCGCGACGCCGGAACGAACTGAGTCAAGAAATCGATAGGCAGAGGAAATATGATCGTACTGTACAAAAGACAAAAATTCAAGTTGGACTTTCCATATTTCATCCTCACGGGTTATTTGTTACCTGTTTTTCTCCGCGCTTATAGTACTCAGCGTCTAAAAGAGTGTGTGTGTGGGGGGGGGGGGACAAAAAAGGTGATATTTTCGATTACAGTATGTCTTACACCCTGAATATCAAAAGGAGTTACTTGGAGATAGCGAAGTTGAAGGGCCGCAGGTGACTCAGAAATAACATCCGCGGCTTCTTTAAGCGCCCGCGAAGCTTTATGTTCGCCCTCGGCAGCTATAACCTTCGCCCGAGCTTCACGAGCCGCTTCAGCTTCGGCTGCCATAGCTCGCTGTAACTGGACCGGCAAGCGAACGTCCTTGCTAGAAATGGATGTGTTCGTCAGAATTGGTTAATCCAGGCTTGACTTACTGTGGCTGTCAACTTACATTTCTACTCGCTCGACTTTTATGCCCCAGGACTCAGTCGCGTCATCCAGCGCTGCCTTTTATAATAAATAATACATGGTGGTGACAAGTTTTTTTATTTAGGTTGTTCTTCACCTGCATTGAGCCTGATATGTTTTCTCGGTCGCCCAGGATCTCGTGCAAGTTTTTCGTACCCAGGATATTGCGTAAAGTCGTTTGGGCGAGAAGGCGCGTGGAATGATGAGCGTTTTCCACGTTAGCTATCGAGACAGTGGCATTTGACACACGATAATAGACCACCTGTGAACGTTTCATCCATAGAAGTAAACAAAACAGAAAACGAATTTTATCCTTGCTTACCGCATCTACGCTAACCGTAACGCTGTCTTTGGTTAGAACCTTATTTGGGTTGATGCCGTGTTTGTGGATAGGGAGTCACCAGGGAAGCAAAATAGACAGTTAACGTCAATCACAAGAAGAATGGGAACACGTAATGATCATTAGTGTGCACATGCGGGACCGCAAAGGGTCAGGCATTCATATCGTTGGTTACCTCTTGCGGAGGAATGTCAAAGACACTGGTACGCAAGTCAACTTTACTGTATGTTTCGATGCAAGGCAAGATGAAGAAAATTCCTGTAAGTGGAAACCACAAGGTCTTCGTTCAATTTCCTTTGAATGTGCTATAATGGGCAAAAAATCCATACTGTGCAATCCACAGAGGTTAATTAAACTTCTCGAGACTGATTGAAATTCATAAAGCGCTTAAGGGCTTAACTTGCAGTTGAAAGGTAGACCGCGAAATTTGAAAGCGTTCGATTTGTAAGAAAACGCATAAATGATACAATCACATTGTACAAGTTTTGCCGTTGTTAAAGTTGAAGGTTTCTATCGTTTTCTGTAACCAGGCGCTTTCTATAGGATAGTTCGAGCGCGAAGTGTGACAGCCTTTCTATTTAAACAAATGTGCAATATTTGTTTGTAAAATTAGGACCAGAATACGTAAAGAAAGTGTGCTAATTGATTAACATTTGTATATAGTTCATTTATGAATAATTGCTTCTATAAACAAGAAATCAGAAGAATATATTCGAAAAGCAGAAATGATATAATCTCTAAGTTGCAAATCTGTTATAATTGGCAAAGTTGCAAATCATCTATAATGGACAAAGTTGCACATTTCTCACGCGGCTTATTGGCTAGTATGCCGAACATGCTTGACAGCTCCTTAAGCTTCATTTATACCTTTTTATGTTGAAATGCTTTTTTTAACCTTTCTACGTTTCACCTTGTAAACGATTGGTTCATGCCCCTTCCACACTTAACGAAGCTGAACCAGCCTCCATAAGATAAGTTAGACCTGTGTAGTTTGCCCGGTAGAGATTTTTATACTCGTTCAAGTACGTGTAAGATTCTCGCGGAACAAATCTTACCTGGACCTTTGGCTCCTCCTGAAAGCAATCGTCCTAAACGGAATATGACAGCTCTTTCGTATTCTTGGACCACCTGCATTATAACGGAGATCGTTGAAAGAAAAAATGGTCAGAGATTTTCGGCAATATGTCAGCCCACTCACCTTGAAGCAGACACAGAAAGAAAAGGGCATTGTTGCGAGCACGAAAAGCCACGACAAGCCTGTAAGGATCCATCCACAAAATCCAATACCCGTGTCGCTATCTTCGGCTGTACGAAATCACCGAAAGGCAGAAGAGAGAAAATTGAACAAAAGGAAAAGTTGTTAAAGATCTGCCGGAAAATTCGTCACGGAAGACTCCAGAGTGTGGATATCCCATTTTACCGGTGGAAAATGGCGAACGATATGGGTAAACTTTCTGGTTATGGCTAGCCATCTTTATGAGGTAACAAAGCTTATAAAAGGCAAACAAATTGGTTGAATCAGCTATTCAGAATAATCTTTCGCAGACTGGCCAGTGCGGGAGCGCAACTTTCGAAGTCCCTAGCGTTAACACTTCGCGCGTGCAGTACTTCCAGTACGCGGTGACATTTGAGCGAGCCATCGTACGTCTAAGACTGTGTGTTTTACGCAGATCGTTCCTAATCTTTTATGTGTTGCTTCTTGGGTTGTCATGGTGACTTCATAGTTGAGTTAGCACCGTTAAATATGGAAGCGGTACATTGTTGGCATTACGCACGCCAGATCTCAAACTACCCCACGTCATCCTTTTACCACGACAGCTCTCAACTCACGTTCCCAGAGAATGACACGTGAAGCCGTGTCCATAATGTATAAAGGTGGCCTAAAGTGAGTTTTTCCTTTTGTACTGTCCCAAAGACCAATTATACCGCGTTTAAATACTCGTTATAACACGAGTTTTCTTTTCAAATACGGAAATTTGGCGAACGCAGTTTCACTTCGTTCCGTTTGTCATTCCAGAATGTAAAGAAAAAAATTAAAACAAAACGCTTGGATGAAATCGTTTTATGTTGCTTTCAACTAGCAAAATTGTTCTCGGAATGAATTGTATACACAAGCATTCGGGACTTTTGGGGAAAAAAGAAAATATTTCGATCGATTTACATTTTCGGGCTGAAAAAAAAATGAAAGAAGTACGAGACCGATGAAAGTCCGTAAATCTATCTTGCTATTACCGTAAGTTCTCATAAAAGCTCGGCTTGTCTCGGTAAGCTGCACCAACGGGGTCGTTTTGAGATCAGGATCGGGACGACTGCGATGACTTTTCAATCCCTGACCATTGAATCCTCCGGTATTATTGGGTGTTATGGATGGCTGGAGTGGCGGAGCGCGATCCAATGCCTCCATGCTGCTCGGCACAGGGACGCTTGGTCCGGGGGGCCTTTGCCAGATAGCGAAGCAACACAGGATGGTGGATAATTGGTATTTTTTTGCAGACGTTCCTTTTCTTGAATTCTCTTTCAATTCCTTTTTCTCTAGTTTGCACCCCAATCAATGAGCATAAGTGAAGTGTTACGAGGTCTAACGATAGCCAGATTCTTTTACCCTTCGTTTCGTTCACGCGGTGCGTGCTTCATCAGCACGAAGTTCGTTAGGAATTAGCTTACACGCTCCGTTTTCGCTTACAAAGGCCTAATTACAGTACACAAAATATACACAAAACAGCATCTACACACCACACAAATTTTGACACACAGATGAAGATCCTGATGGTGACGAACCGTGAACGGGATCCTTTGCTTACGCCGAGGGTCCGCGGAAAAACGCAAGGTAACACAACCACTCCGTAGCAATGCTACCGCGTAATTAACCCGGACAGGAACAAGCACTTTAAAATCCCGCAAAACTCACTACAAGTCGCAAAGCTTTCAATAGAGAGCTTTTTGAATATTGATCAAACCGCTTTCCATTGCATCCGGTTTCTAAGTTCCCTCTGTTTACGTATGCATTACCCCACGAAGAAATTTCGATTCTTTCCCAAAAAGTACGGATAAACACGCTCCGTGTACGAAATAGCAAATACTTCGCGCTACGCTGCACTTCTAAAGGTGTATTATTCCTGCTTCAATTCCACAGCGGTACTTCTTTGACTCTTTTTTTTTTGCTTACAGTAAGAGGAAGACTGCAAAAAGAAGAACCCCCAGGCTGCTTTCTGTCCAAGGGACTTAAGGAGACTTGCACAGCGAACACTTGCGAATGGATCGCTTCCGTAATTCCTTTCAAAGTCCTATACACCGTTGAGCCCTCCGAGAAATGTTGTCTGCTGATACGGGGGAAAGACCACGGAAGAAAACTGATAGGAAACGGTACCACGTGTTGGTTTGGATCCCAAAGAGGAGTCTCCGCGGCGTACGGAAGATATAGGGAATGAACACTTTTTGTGTGCCCTGCGGCGACGCTTAATCGGATGCTTTGAGGCTGGTCACCGCCAGCGCCGCGCATCTCTTACTTTCTGTTACCCAACGTTTCTTTCCCCCCTTTTTTTATATCTGAGTAACCCCGCTACGCCGTGAAAAACACCACGTTGTGTTTATATGACGCTTTTATTTTTATGAACGTAAGGCAGTTTTCGCCGTTCTCCCTTGCCGCGGAGAATCTTCAAAATCGTTTTTAAGCTCACGAAAGAGCTGCTTCAAGTGTCTATTATTTCCGCCCCTTTTTCTTTGTGAACTTTGCCTCGATGACTCTTGAAGATCAAGTACTTTTGTAGACAATACCTTCATGAAAATAGACGACAAGAAATAAATACAAATAAACAACTGTCCCGAAAGGTGTTTATTCATTGTCTTATTAATGGAAACATGGGAGTAGGCCATTTAATTAAGGTGCTTGCGGTAGGGGAGAGAGAACGGGGGATCTCGCGATGGGGTGGTGACCATTTGCTGGTCGAATTTACCATTTCGGAGTGTCCTTACTTTACGTGAGTACTCCCTAGTGCCACAGTAGTAGCGAACCGCTCTTGGTTATATACCTCGCTTAATTGGTAGCAGCGCTACACTTGGAAAAGAAATCCTATTGACCGTGCGGTTTGGTAGGGCCAATCAGGTCACGTGACAGTAGCTAATTGAACCAGCCTTATTTATCGCGTCGTAAAACGAGTCGAGTCCTATTCTATTGCTCCGAGACATACGCAGCCAAAAAAGAATTCTCTTATCACCCTGGTACAATTGCATTACCCAGGGAGCATCACACAAGACACCCCTTTCGATCGCTGCCAATCCGCCTAACTCTTTCTTCAATTCCGAAACGCGTTCGTGATTGACCACTTTATAGACTGAACCACTCGCAGCTAACGTATTTCAACCGCTCTTTGTTCCGATTACGTTTCTTGTGTTCCCTCCAACATGCAAATGCACTTCCACATTTTTTCGCGCTTTTTTTTACCTGGGTAACGCCTTCTCTTATGTTTCCTCGTTCTAGTAGCACTTGTGCTAATGCTCGATGGCAGTAAGGGCTCATTCAGCGGGGTGTCTCGCGTACGATAAGTGCGGTAGATAGACGATTTCCCCGGTCCTCTTTGCAGTATAACAAGCTGCTCGTCCTGATCCAGTGGAGCAACGATCGACACATTATCGAGTTGTTCTTCGACGAGCGTTGCAGATTCATGCAGATGCTCCGTGTCGTCATCAGCGCCCCGAGCTACTTGATTAGTGATCGTTTCTTCAAGATATTCATGAGACGTAGATAAGGAGCACGAAGATAAGATCTGAATAGGCGAACTGTGTCGCCGTTCGCTATTTAGCCTACTGGGCATTCCTTCATGGCACTCGTTAGTCAGAATTTCGTCGTAACCGGGGTTGGTGGGTACTTCCGACAAAAGTGGGTTGTCTTGTGTGGGTATCGGGGGATTGGCGACGGATGCAGACTCCTTCCAATCCATAAAAAACTTGTCAGCAGGGAAACGACGAACGCGAAAGTGAACAGAACTTGGGTTTCTTTGAACGCTTTGCTGTTCTTGACACCTGAGCACATCGATCTCGTATTTTAGAAGCAGTTTTTCACCCAAAGGCAGTTCTAACAAGTCGGCAACTTGATCGTCGATCGCTAACAAATGTCTTGCACTCCGAAAGCCCTGGCGCTGCAGAAAATCTGCTGTGCTAGGTGCCAAACCTTTTTCTTCACACCAACCATGAATCCAACGTTCCATTTTCACAAGTCCCTTACTCTTTGGCAGTTCACGACTGCTTTGATTGAGACTAGACAACTAATGCAGCATCCGAGGTCGGTTTCGGCCTTTTATAGACAGAAATCTTAGCGACACAAAGTCATCATAGTTGCCCTTTTTCTTCAGGATAGTATGAGGATTAAAGGCAATGTAAGTTTCCATTTGGCATAAATCCAATATTAATTCCTCTTGATGAAAATTTCACTCTTGTAGTTTCCCTAGTGAGTTATAACTCGAGCAGCACAACACGGAAACACGGCACAGCCCCAGACTGCAAAACTCATTTTCTACGTCATTGACCTTGCAAGGGAGTTGACAATAATTCGTAAATTTTCATTACTTACTTTTTTTAAGGAACGTTTGCTAACCACGAAAGGGCGGCTGGGGCGTTGCAAGCATGGCATGAAACATAGCTTCATAAAGAAAGGAAAGAAAATGAGGCTTACCGCCGAAAACAAAATCCACTTGACGTTGTGGTTTTCTGTATCCATTGTTGTTTGCCGAATGATGAGATTCAGGACTCCCCGAGGGCTTTTTATTGTCCCATGCACTACCTCCTTCTAAGTCCGCTTCCGAACTCATCAGAGCTAATGTAACGAAACAGGAGAACATAAAGACAAACCGTTAATACTCGGATTAGTTTACTTAACAAGACAGGCTGCAAGATTGTTGATGGCGCTCCAGATTGCTGTAAAGGGGGTAGGCTCACAAGTAGTTTAGGGGGATCGTGAAAAATTTATCAAGTTCGGGGAATAACGCAGTAATCGCGTGAGAAGGAGAAGACGGAATGACGCGTGGGCGAAAGAAAACGCTGTAAGCAGCGAAGAACCTTGTCTAGGGCCGAGAACAAGCAACTGATATTACTTCCACGTGAATAACCAACTACATGAAGCGGAAATCAAGCTAGCATGTCTTTCCTTATTGATCTGTTGGTTGTCTTTATTCTCGGTGTGTATTCCAACTGTGGGACGGGTAATCTTGACAGTGACTTCTTGACTTACGCTTCAACACGGAAACCAGAACACGAGGCTTCCCGCTGTATAACTGCACATTTCCGGTTGGGCTAAGCGAATAAAAAAATCTCAAATATCACGGAAAAGGTTCGAATGTAGTCCTTGAACATGCCAGTTTGCTATTTTTAGGTAGTATACTCTGTCATAATGAAGACGGTAGGCATGTTCCATTATAACGTGAGCGGCAGTCCCAAGTTTTATTGCAGTCGTTAGTTACCTCCAAGGTTTATTTTGTATTCATTCCCCTTTCCCTCTTTTACGATACAGGGAAAATAATACTTTTATTATTATTTTCCCTACATTGTAGGGCGGATTAAAAACAAGGCGGGACCAGATTGGCTGCCAACAGATAGAAGAATACTTTTGCTGACGTTGGGTATTTTTGCTTGGGTGGATTGCTCCGTTTTTCTGCTATCGGTACTTTTGTTTTTCCTACACAAAGTCTCCATGAGAAGACCCATATAGATCCTGGGCATTTGTTGGAAGCCAAATCAAGCCTATCCAGGCTTAATAGATCACTCTGATGCGATAGGCCTTTCATCCATATTAAGCTTCGAGTCCTTTTTTTTCTTTTTTTTCATTTCCATCATGCCGCCCCTTGGCTTTCCTTGGAAGGGATGTTTTTTTCCCGATTTCGACCAATAAGGTAGGGAAAGCGCAAACAAAGGGGGCGGAATAGTGTGATTTACTTTTAGTGTATTTCATGATTTTTTTCTCCACTTGACGTTTCGTCTATTACAGGGATCACGGATTCAACATAGGGCACGTAGGAGATAGGCGTGGCTACGGGATAGAGAATGATAAACAAATTTGTGCGGCTAAAGAAATGAAACTTCCTTAGTGAGCTTGACTTGGGCTTGCCATAAAAAGAAGAAAGGACAGGGTACCATGGCGTAGGGCCAGCCAAACAGACGCTTGATATGCCAAACATCATTAGCATACTCGTTTAGAGTCACGTCTTCAAGATAAGCGGGTATTTATTAAATGGATATTGAAAGGGATGATCTGTTTGGGTGAATTCGAAGAATGTTTTGACGACAGTTGGATGGCAGAACAAGTAGGCTCGATGTTATGTTCGCTTTAAGAGAAAAACATCCCTTTGCAAAATAGCGAGTAAGAGGCAGCGCAGAGATGCTTTACCAGGGATGTTACTTTTTTTCGGAAACATCGGCAAATGGAAGCCGACCCATAAGCAAAGTTCTTGCGTGCTTCGCTGGCTTTTCTGAATAAAATAGAGTATTGGACCCACCTCAATGTTCTTGGAAGCTTTCGAGAAAGGACGTTTCTTGCCTCATGGTATTGCCTTGCATTAGTAGCCAACTCGCAACGAAAGAAAGAGAAATGTACGAAGAAAGTACAAGAGGTTCGGTATGCCTAAGCTAAAGTAGTGTAAGAAAAGAAAAAAAACTGAACGGTTTATGCGTGAAGTTTGCAACGCTAGGAATGTACAACTATTGTAACTTGAGCACACCTTTTTTTTCTCTCCCACGAAAACAAATGCCTTTGTGTGGCAGAACTGGGTAAACTGGAGCTAAGTTTAGCCACAATGTCAGAGATAAACGTCCTTTCATTGGGGATTTAAAGCACCCTGTGGAGTTCAGTTTTCCGTCATCGTTGTTTTTTTCCTTGAAGTTGAAGACAGTAAGTTTTTGCGAGGCTAAAATCTTCCCATGTTTGGCGCAAATTGTTCTCCTGGATGCCTTGAAATGGACTTTTTTCGTCACGAATAGAAGATGTCGAATAATAAATGGAGCATGAGAAGCTGTCGGTCGATAATATCGGCAGAAGGGAATGTGGGAGCTTTCAATCTCCGAGACCAAGAAGGTCAACTACATGAATAGTATAATGAACCAAGCTAAATGGTTTGGGTTGGCGTAGAAGAATCGTTCTGCGCTGAGGTCTGATGTCACATGTCTCACAAAGAGAAATGGAAGGAAACAGGATGGATGGTAGAAGTTTGGGGAGTTTAAGGTTTGGGCAATTGGAAAGTTGCAAAACGAGAGACGAATGTTAACTACTTACGAGACGGACGCTCTAGCAGTGGCGCCAGATGGATTCAGTGAAGCGAAGTTTTCGGAAAGATTTCAAGAGCAACACTGCGTGCAAACCGAGGAGCGGTTCCACAGCTTTTGTCGGCTTTGAGCGTTAAGAATTGACCGGAGGTACTAGTCACCGAAATAGCGTGACTGCCCGACTATCAAAACACATCACCAAGATTGCAAAGTGTACAGTGGACAGTACAGTCTTTTGTATTCGACACAATACAGAGTACAAAAACTGGCGAAAAAATTGTTAATTATCTCTTCAGTGGAGTGTGCACTTGTTCTTCTGGTATTAAAGCACAAAGTACGTACTTTACTCCTCCGAGGAATTGTTTAGACAGAAGAAATGTACTGCCAAGTCCAAATGGACTCCGAAGCAATTGCGCTATACAACACTGTCCTGCTTGCGATAATGTCGCCTTTCGCCTATCAAATTATGGTCTATACTGGAAAATCGGAGCCTGGACGTTGGGAAAACGCGAGGGCCTGCGCTTTACTTTTAGGTTTGGTTTGGCTTCGGATATCCTTGCACGTTAACGAAACGTGGGGAGAACTGAAGGATTCGTCCCACGTTGCTATGGTTACAAAGAAAAAGGTGACGTTGTAGCATGATGAGTTCTGCATTTCCCTTACAGAAAAATTTATTTTTAAGAATAATAAACTCATCATATGAAGTCTCTAAAAATAGCGCGGCTCGTAATCACTTCCCCGTACATAAGTCAGCAGAACTCACTGCATCTGACTTCCCTACGTACACAACCTGTGAGACAAATTAAACTGTCAGAAAAATCTGCCGGACAATTTTAATCTGTGCGTTGATGAGCTTCGCGTTGAGTCTCGCAAGTCCCGATTTTTCTTCGCGCGTCGATTTCTGTACGTTGAAACCTATTATATCTAACAACTTATAGATGGCGTTTGTGTTCAGATTTTTTGTATTAAACTAGATCAAAACAAACAACGTGGTAAAGAATGAGACATGGTTTTTCGACCCAAAGTACTAAAATTACTTGTATTCTCTGTCGTGCTTGTTGTGTTGTATAATGCGTACTTTATGTGGGTACTGACGTCAGAAAACACGATTTCAAACCAATCAGAGCACGAACAGCAGATTATTTTGTCCGAAGATGCCGCTATTGGAGCATCCGTGAAGTCTGCCCACATTTTTGAAGCTCCAAAATTCAAAACTGCGTCGAAACCTGAAGTACATTACTTTGTATGTTACTGGTATTAAATTTTTCTGGTTGTAGTATTACTTGAATCGTTTGTTGAAGCCGCTGGTCGAAAAAATCAAATCAACGAATTACTCGTCTCGTGCCATTAGCGTTCGAAGTCCGTTACATAGTATAATCAAGTCACTTAAGAAAGAATTGGAAGAGACGAAGTTGTCGGTAAACGAATCGTGGAAATTAGCATCGAAGGTAATTTGCAACGAAAGATTCTGCCATTTAATTCTTTGTTAATGTTTCATTTATTGTTTGTTAATAAATGTTGTATCTCAATGTAGTGGGTTACATCTAGGGCCGTAATCCCAGAATCGACTAGTCATCTTGGGGCAATACTGAAGCATTTGCGTGATTCGAAAATACTCCAAGCTCAAGTACCCAAACTTGGTACACAACTCAAGCTTTTACTTACTTTAGAAAGTGGACAGCAGGTTTTGTTCAAACCGCAATGGTAACTCTTATATACTCCACTTTGTTACTTTTTTAACCGTTATCGTTTATCAAAGGTATGCAAGAGAACATGTTGAAATCGGTGCGCATGTTTATAACGGTTGGGACCGCCATAATGGCGAAATTGTAGCATTTTATTTGGCTCTCTTGTTGGATCTTCGAAGGGTGCCTTTAGTCAGTGGAAGGATTTTGGATTTGCATAAAGAACTTCTCCCTATCATTGATTCTCGCCTTAAAGCAACGTTCTTTCAAAATGGTACAAAAGCTATATACGTAAAAAAAAATCATTTACCTTTATCATTATATTACTCTAGAACATAACCAGACTTGTTTCTATGGAGTTTGCTATTATTGCAAACCTGAAGAATATGTTTGCGGTCGCGATGGTTTCCTCGAAGGAGCAGTTGTGCTTTGGTTGCCCCCGCGCGTGAAACTGACCAAATTCCGGAGCCCGTGGCAACGAACTTACAAAAAGAACGTGCCCGCCTTGTAAGTTGTAGAGCATATCGTTGGCCGGCATTCTTTTTAATTGAGATTTATGGAAGGTGGGAAACAAACGATGACTACTGCCTTTATTTGCGGCGGAATGCCAGCCTTTTCAGGAGTAAACGAGGTCAGGACCGTTTATTGGATTTAATTGAAACGTCCATTTTTGATTTCCTTCTTCAAAACGGGGACCGGCATCATTACGAAGTAATGGATAATGGGGGCGATGGAGTAGTTTTGCTTATTGACAACGGAAAAAGGTAATTCCGAGTCCTGATTCACTTAACGAACTGTCGAGTGTTCCCGACGCCGCACAGAGAAAAAAAAAAAGAAATCATGGGAAAAAATTGTTTGTGTCTAGCTTTGGGAACCCGCATATTGACTACTTGGATATCCTAGCACCGCTGGTCCAGTGTTGCACGTAAGAGCCCTAATTTCCCCAAAGTCTTTCTCGTCCTAACATTTTGCTTTCTTTTTTTTACGTGACTTTTTTATTCATTGCTAGTCTGCGACCCAGTCTAGTCCAGAGATTACAGCTATTGCGGGGGCATTTAGGCCAAGCGCTGAAGTTAATTACCGATGACCACATCCTTTCACCGTTATTGGCTTCCAAACATTATGAAGCCCTAGATAGACGTCTGGCTTTTGTGTTGGCTGCCATCGACATGTGCAACTACAGAAAGGCGACCAGGTAGCATTCGGCCCCTCCACCCTCCCTTGTTTCCTTTTGCGACCTCAGCACTCCAGTTTCGCTCTCACCCGGTATTTTTCAAATGATTGTCCGCTGATAAGGGTATTGATATACTCCTGGCGCAGGGTCAGTCCCAAAAGTTCACGTCTGGACTAATGAAAGTTGTCACCTTTCGGTCACCCTAACTTACAACCTAATTTTGGGAGGATGAAGTCTCGGGGCCAGAGCATTGGGGAATTTTAGTGTAAAGCTACGGATGATTTATTCTCCCCAATTTGGTTCTTAGTACCCTCCCCCTTTTCCCGTTCGGTGTATCTTTTCACCCTACCCTCGTTGGTGGCTCCCCTTTTTGCCCACCGTCGTGCTTATGGTAGCAACGATCCATCCCTCCCCCTCATTGCCGTTGTCTGGATCAATAATCGTGGTCTCTTTCTCCCGACTCTCTCGCCGTCTCTCTCTACTCTGGCATAACCCGTGACTGGAACACAGCAAAACTGACTCGCCATGGTAATGACTCACGTTGTATGACTGTTTCGCTTTCGGTTGCGAGACCTCCCAAAACTCGCTGACTGAAATTGCACGATCGCGTGCATAAATTCCTGCCAAAGAACTCCAGTAAGCCAAAAACTTTTGGCCCCCCCTATTTTTATACCCTTTTTCTACGATATGTGATTCAACTGCTATATCCTTCCCCAAGTTTTGTATTTGTTTGAAGTGTAAAGATGTATGTATGACGCATGTTGGGCTTGTAGGGCAATATGGGCCCCGGTTGCAATGAAATTCCTGACAAGCTACACATGGTTTCTTTTTTCTTACGATGCATAATTTTGTTTACTGCCTCGTCCTTTAAGTTTACGTTAAAGTGAAGAGCCAGCATAGCGTAAAATGGTAGCAACGGGCATGCTGCCCAACTTGGTGTAGCCCGGCATGTGACGCAAGAGTTGTACACGCCAACCACCGCCACACCGCGAAGGAATGTGGATGGAGTGTGGGTCACGGGCATGGATTCTGTCCTGCCGAGATCAGAACCACAAGGCTGAAAAGTGTCTGCCAAAGGAAACGCAGCCAAAGCTCTTCCCAAAACACGCAACAGGAAAAGCTGAGTGCAGCAAGAATTCGAAGTCCCTGGCGTTCGATAACCAGCGAAGGGGCTTCAAAAACTTGAATCTAGATCCTATTTCCTTCGCCCGCTGGTTGAAACCGAAAGACCTGTCTTACCGTACGAAAATCTGCCGGGTTCACTTGCGCTTTTTCCCGTCGGGCGTGCACTAAGGTGTATTTCGAGACCAGCCTGGGCCGACGACTTTCTGGTTTCAGATTATTTTTCCAAGCTGTTTTTTTTCTTCCCTTTGATGAAGAAACATGGCAGTGTGGCACATTAGACTTGATAGAAGCTTTAGTTTTGACTTGATTCATTTTTCTTTTCATTCTAACCCTCCTTCCCTCCTCTTCTTCCCCTTCATGAAAACCTTGAAAATTCCTGCACTAGCCTATCCTAAGCCCCATGGATGCTTGTTCCCTTGTTAGAGGAGGCAGGCACAAGCATTGGGGTATGTTGCCTTAGGTTTGAAAAGCTGTTCCTCCATTTTGATGCCTCCGAGGGGCCCCGTAGTTCCAACAGCCAGCAAGCTCTTTTGCCACGGCGTCCATGTCGCAGAGCATTGGCAACTAGGCAACGCCGAAACCCAAGCGTGTCTGTCCCTGTGAGCGCGCCCGTGAGTCGTTGGGCTCGTCAGTCGCTGCACGGCTTGGGATATTGTCAGTTGAGGCGCTGAGCGGTGGGAAAAAGAAGGACGTTTTTCTTTCGCCCTCATCTCTTGCAAAGTTTTAGTGACACGAAGCTCATTCTGTGTGAGGGTCTGAAGCCTGACAAGTACCCGTCTTTAAAATCAGCGTTATACAAGCAGAAACCCAAAGCGAAACAATGTCGAACGAAGCCCAAGTGACGACGCCGGTGGTGGCCGAAACCAAAGCCATCGAAGAAGTTGGTAAACTCGATACAAAGAACGATTTGAAAGCCGAATTGGATGCCCCGCAAGAGCCTGCTAACAATGAGAAGTCCAACGAAGACAAAAAGGACGCCGAGGCCGAGAGCAAAGACAACAAAGCCGACACGACCACGGCGGCGCCAGCCCCGCCCCCCCGGCCCCGTGTGCACAAAGTCGACTTTGAAAAAGACGTCGTGTATCTGTACCAATTTTGTCGTACCTCCGTCATTCCCTCACCTTCTCCCTTTTGCCTCAAAGTCGAAACCTGGTTGCGAGCCTGTGGAGTCAAATATGAAGTAAGTTTCTTGGCATCTTTCCTAAAGCCCTTATTTCTTTTGTCCCGTGCAAGGCGAAGTGGCCGTACAGCGATTTCCGGAAATGGAATCGTCTCAACGACACCGGGAAGCGGCATTTCATTTACGCGGCTTCGATAGCGTTATCAGAGGGAAATTGTGTATTTCGGTAAAGTGATCAAGCAGGAAAGAACTATAAGGAAAAAGAAAAGAACGCTCAGATTGAAAGAGGAAATGCGTCATATAGAGATGGCATTTTGCTCGCCGGGGTTCAATAGGCTTTGCTTGTGCAAGCACGTAATTGAATCATCGCTACGACAGATTTGTATGACGCTCTCTGAATCACCATTCTTCAACCTATGACCTAGGCGTCTAATTTTTTCCTCGCTCCGTGAATAGGAATGGCTAAGGTCAACCCAAGCGATGTCGTGCAGTCGTGTTCAAAACTTGCTTGCGAGCTTCACCCCGTCCGCCTTCTTTTGTGTCGCAAAGGCGCCAGACATATCGATTACCCTTCTTGAGCGGAATACCGCACTCGTAGAGGCTAATACTCGCTTGTTCGGTGCATACCCTTGCAAAAATGGGGCACCGGTCCTGTGCTCAACGAGCGTAGCGGGGCTTTCAAAGGGGTTCTAGTTTATTATCATTTTCCAGCCAACGCTATCAATTACCCTCATCAGTACTATGCGAAAATGTAGGGCACTTTTTTTGGCAAATCCACCAATCTGAAGAAGAATATTTTGCAATACGGGTGCCAGTAGGGTTCGACTTTCGATTTGCATGCTTCGAACAATGAGAAATGTGTTCCTATTAAAACTTTTATGGAGTGGAAGAGAGAATGGCGTGGGAACGCCAAAAAAAGATGCTTTTGATGCTCTCCTTTTTTTGTGGAAATTTGCGCTCAAACCTCATTTCAGGTCTTTTATAGGTTTTTTGACGCCCTTGTTTTTCATTTGGGGCTGTTTAAAAGAGAATCCCCTGGGTGTCACACCCCCCATACCCCCCTTTCCCTACTACCTTTTTGGCTTCTTGGTTTTCACAATGCCTGGAAAACCGTTAACAACCTTGACTTTGAACCTGTTTCTGGCGTGTTCTCGCGCTGCTTCTGTCGCTCTCGTATATCCTAACGCCAGATGAAAGAAAGCCCACCAGAAATCTTAGGAAGACGAATAGCCCACCCTCTATCCTTTTTTCTCGCTTGGGAAAAATAGGAAGATTGCTGGGGGTAAAATTCTTTTTCTCCCTCTTTCGCGCCTTCAGCCTCTGTCCACTGGCTTCGGAACATTTCTGAAAGCCCTCCAGCAAGGTTTTTCGGTTTCAACGTGATCGCTCGTAAACTTACACCCTCCCGTCCTTTCTATTAAAGAAGAAGGTATCTTATAAAGCTAGTCAGCGTATTCCCCGGGCTCTTGTATGCATTTTTTTTGTCTGTTTAGTGGAGATGAAAGTGAGGAGTTTCAGAAGAGGGAGGATAAAGTGGCTTACTTTTTAAGAGGCTTTTTTAGTTTTAAGCTTGACAACGAGGGCTTTTAATAAGGGGTTAGTGTTGATGTCCCCTGTTGAAGGGGGGACGAAAAAATATACAGGCGCTGGGCGAGATAGGGGAAGATGAAAGGAACGCTAAGATGTGTGGTGGGAGTATGAGGTATATGAAAAGTCGTCGTCCTCTTTGGCGATGAGCTTCTTTGGGCCCCGAAAACGGAGAAGAAAACGTCCCTTTCGTGCTGAATTCTGTTCGTCTAGACGACAACAGCTGTGGCAGAAGTGTTGAAGTTTTGAGGCAATGGATAGTTTCCAGCATCTGTGCTCATTTAGCGAGTCCCAGTGAGGCTTGATGGCCTCTCATTGGTCGCCGCATCCCAACCCCCGGAATTCCATACTTTTAGATGCATTTATGTAAAGATGCTTAAAACTTGCTTGTGTCGTCGTTAATCTCTTCGCCAAATTGTTTTCCCCGTCTTCTTTCTGCGCGTTTGGAGAAAGGCAGACGTTTTGAATAAGAGAACTCCATTCAAAGGTCACTTTTTCATGCCTTGACTTTTTCTTGTTTTTTTTCTTTAGAATGTGGACCATAAGATGAAATTCCGGTCGAACAAAGGCCAGTTGCCGTTTGTTGAACTGAATGGCGAAGAAATCGCCGACAGTGCTGTCATCATCCGCGACGTGGGACGTCACTTTGGCCACGATTTGGATGCGCAATTGACTGCCGAACAGAAAAATGTCTCGCACGCAACCATCGCCATGTTAGAAAACCACTTCCACTGGTAAGTTTGGAAATGCCGCGAGGACCCCGGGAACAGTGGTCTCGTTTTCCTTCGTCCGGAATTCCTCAGCCATGCCTGTTACAGTTGCAAGAAACCTAAGAATTTGTTGAAACTGGTTTTGGTGAGGCAACCTTAAGCTTCCCATCTTGGGAGAACACCCAAAGCCCGACTTAAAAAAAAAAACTGGCTGGAGGCAAGCATAACAGTTGTCAGTTTGGGGGGCTCTTCGTTTTGGAATACTCTCCATTTCCGTATAGCCAGCACTTCCTCCCACGGTTCTCGTTGGATCGGCGGACCTATTCCCACACTTGATGGCCATTATAACAGGACCGTATCATGTGGTTCCCAACCAACAGGCAAGTGCGGAGCCACGTACTGTACGTAGCAAAGCCCAGACTCATGGTCCATAAGTTTTTACGGCTTCTCGCGCCCTGATTCCCGTATCGCGTCGATCAATAGTAACAGACGAGTACAGTATTTGTTCCGCTGAGCGGAAAACACCTGGGCCACGGTATCGTACACGTACCGAGGTACTAGAGCAATGGCCAAAAGGGTACAGGCGCGCTTCCGAGTTCACCCTCTGCCCCAGAAACGGAAAACGGCGTTCTGTTTTTCTTCTCGGTCGATCACGTGACCAGCGCCAATTTGACCCTAGTTGACCTTGTTTTAACCCCCCTTGGGCTGAAATGTATGCGGACGAGATCTGTTTTTCGCACCCCCCCCCAGATCTTCCGAAGGCAACGGCCAACCTTTGACCCCCCCCTGCCCTTCCTGGGCTACCCTTCTGAATACCAGAGCAGTCCAATCAATAGCTTGAATAAACAGCGACCCGCTAAGTTGTCACTGACCTATGTCCAGTGCCAGGTCTGTTTATACGTTGATCTAAAAACATGTAAGCGAACGAGAGGGTACTGTACAGTATTGGGGCTTTGGGTTGGGCTTAGACGAAACTGTTGCATGCCAACGTCGTAGATCCCCCCCCCCTGCGATCGCGAAAGTACAGAAGCACTTCAATATCCCCAATAGGAAAATGGGACCGAAATCCCAGACACGTTATCGATCGTTTTTGTTTAGTCTCCTTGGCTGCTGTACTGTACCAGCTCCACTAACCCTGTCTAACGCAACCCCTATCTCCACCCTAAATTCTCCCCCTGAAGTCTTTTGCTGGGCATTGGGTAATAGTTTACCGGATTCTGGGGGTGGAAGATGGTGGTGGTGGGGGGTTAAGAGAAGTACTGGAACTTGCACTTGCTCCACATGCGTCGAGAGCATGTGACCTGATTCCGTCTTCTTTGTCTCCCCGCCTCCCTGGATCACTCGTGAAAAGCGTTGCCACACCCAGATTCTTCCAACAAGTTAAATAGTTGCTATAGGAACCTCTTTTTCGGTCTTCGCGCCCCTTTTCTTGAGTTGCCTGCGTTACTTTTGGTTTTCCTAACGTAGCTTGCTTTTTACTTTTGTATCCCTCTGGTTTTCCTGGGGAATCTTCACACAAAAACCCCTGACGTGGGATGGGTAGGAAGTTCTGGCTGCCCCGACTACACACCCGAGGAAGATTGAAGGACTTAGGACAGGCTTCGGGACTAATCCCCGAGATCTGTAATTGAATAGGATGATTGAAAAAGGCTGTGGTAGCACGTAGGGCGTAGGATACGGGACTGTAGGCGTTTTTAGAACGAGTTGTTGACGATTGAATGGAATTTTGTCACACCAACGCTCCGTGCTGGCGGGGGAAACGGCAGTCGTTCATAATGAGCGGTAAAAGCTTTGGAAAAAAGTCACCGGGTTGGTATTTTGATAAGGAAGTGACCAATTGAGCACACGTCAGGGACGCGTGCCTTCTTCAGGCGAGTCGGGTTTGCAGCCAGCGCTCCGCACCGACGACAACAATTTCTTCGAGTCGGTGAATCAACGGATAACAAGACGGAGCGAGCCGGAGGGACAATGTGTGGCGGAAGAAATGCTGAGAGACTCCCAGGGTTTCTCTTCAATCAAAGCGAGGAGATGACAGGTTCCTGTTTGCGGGGCCTTTTTTTAGGACCTGTCAATTGCGTAAGAATCGTCGACCAACGAAGGGCTTCCTGTTGTGTTTAGGGGAGTTCTTGGCTCTGATTTGGGTCCCTTTGCTTGTGGGCAGCTTTTTTTTTGGTCGGGGACCTAGGGGAGCCCCTTGTCAATTGGTCGTTAATATGAATAGCTCTATTTTGGGGGGGGGGGAGTAGAGGCACAACATGGGGGTCTGAGATGTAGGTTAATAACAGTGGGTTTTATTGTGCTCTTATGGTTTTGTTTGTTCTGGATTTGCAGGATTGACGTCTACTGGCGCACGAAGAATCCCGATGCCACTCTGCAAGGGTACAAGATTGATTTGCAGCATATGATGGGGACCCGCATGCCGGCTGGACTTCTCAAGCTGTTTTACCGTTTGACCTTCCGGCGCAGAGTAAGTTTCGCCATTAAGAAAGAATTACCAACGACATGGTGGAAGTTTTGTTTGTAAGGAAAGATGCTTAACTTGGAGCGCGAGACGCTAATTAGTTGAGGCCCTCTCTTGATAAGAGTTTCCAAACTTGGAAAGAGGATTACTAGTAAGAACATGGGAGGCGGATAAGGGGACTGGAATCCTTTGTTTAGAAAACTTTTAACGAAATACATGGGAGAGTGGGGAGTTAACTTTAAGAGGGATGGCCGAAAGGGAAGGTTATGTTTTCCAAAGGCTGGGTTGTTTGTGCATTGCTTGGGAGTTTGAAGTTTTGATTAATATTTGTCTTCCGTATACTTTTCAGGGGTTGAAGAAAGTTCGCGCAACTGGCATTGGCGTGCACACCCCCGAAGAAGTCACGGAAATGGGCCAGGATGATTTGAAAGTCTTGCGGGACATGTTGGATGAGAAACCCTTCTTCTTCGGCCAAGACCCCACCAACGTAAGTTTGCACTTGAGTAACTGAAAGATTGAAAGCGAGGAGAATTTCATGTTGCTTTGTGTGTCCTTATGGGGACAATAGTTGGACGTTGTCGTCTTTGCTACCTTGGCTCAGTTGATCGTCGTTGACAAGGAAGTAGCCTACCCGTTGCGCGATTGGCTGTTGGAGAACTGCGCCAATTTACTCGAACACTTCAACCGTATGAAAGAAAGGTAATTGGAGAGTGTTGGAGAACGTAGAGCGTGTGTTTATGCTAATGGTCTGTTTGGTCGTATATATAGGTATTACCCTGATTGGGAAGAGATGTGCCGAACATTGGACATGAACACCCATTTGCCTAAACCCCCTCCCGAGGAGAAGAAAGAAGAAGAGAAAGAAACAGATACGGAAAAGCCCGCAGAAGAGGAAAAGGAGAAGGAAAAAGTAATGCAGTTTTAATGGCGCTTGACTGTTTCGGTTTTTTAATTAGGCACTTTTTTTGTCTACTGTAGCAAGTGGAAGATGAGAAGGAAAAGGAGAAGGACGCGACGACAGAGAAGAAAGTCGAAGATGAGAACAAGAAAGAAAATGAAGACAAGTAGACATTCTCCTGTATAATTTTCCAAATAATCCTGGGCATTGGCAGTCGCAGCACCATTTTTCGTTACGTTTCTTTTTATATCCTCCATTCAAATTGTGTTTTATATATCTCCTGAGGGTTTGACAAATGATGTTGTAGAAGAGAGTGACGTTCGCATTCACCAGGGTGTAGAGATATCGAAACGGACAAGGAGATGCTAACCTTTTTTTTACAAAATGAAATTGGGGGTAAAAAATAGTGGAGAGAAACGGGGCTCGCTATCCATTTGGTTTATCACGTATTTTTTCATATTTGCGACGTAGTTTTTTATCTCTTAGTGACGCTCAAACACTTCCGAATCAAGTCAGATTTTATATTAATTTTATACGCTCTCTTTTTTTTGCGTCTGTTGTGACCAAAAAAAAACTACTCTCCTTGGGAACAAACCTTAGCTGTAGCCTCTTCAGACTCTTTTCGGGAACTATTTTTTACATAATACGACACGATCTAAATCAGTGGCAAGTTTCTATATATTTCAGTTCGCAAGGCTTTTCTTCGCCAACTTGGGTTCCTTATTCGCAAAGAGCGTCAAGCTACCAAATGTGATCTTGTAGCATAGGAGAGTTCACCAACCTGTGCTTCAATTCTCACCACTAATTGTCCTTTTAAAAAACCGCCACAATGACTTTTGGATGATTTTTTTTTTTGCTCTCTTGTTTCCCCTTCCCTTGACATGTGTTCCATGAAAAGTATTTGCTCCATAATTCCCCTCCTTGCCATTCGTCGCTTTGTACGTGCTCAATTCGATATGACTGTCAGCTCGAACGAAAGAGCAGAGAGCATTGATTGAATTCTCGACTAAAGAAAAGAAAAAAAATCCATTCGATTTTTGCTTGTCACTCATTATATGGACCATTGATCTTTGAGAGCCCGAAAGTTTGTTAGGAAAACGGAAAGGAGAGAAAAAAGGATACCTATTATTTAATACTCTTTGTCTAAAACTGACGTGATCTGGAAAACAAATCTTGGCGGAGGTATTTGACGCGCCTAATCTAGAATTGGACCCCTCGTTTTTGAAAAGCTTACTCCCTCCCTTATTCAATTCTTAACAATCTTTTTCAACAATGTTGTACTGCCTTGTCAATGTGAACTGCTTTAACGAGCATGTTGCTTTCTAGGGGTTCGGATACTCTCGTTTGTTGAAACAGAAATGTTATAGAAGGAAAAAAGGGATGTCGCATTTTCATATGAACATTGGGCGGGATCTAATTAATGTTAATTGGTTATTTTCTAATGAGAAGACATATCCAGGTCTTGATTCATTTTGGTGCGAAGAGAGTTTACGAATCGGGTGTGAGATCATGTGCTAAGAGCCTGCCGCTTTTGTGTCGCCCTTATTTTCAATTGGCATTCATTGTGGCGAATAAACGGATTACTAAAAACGTAGTGCGTACTTTTACAATTCACGGTTCGGGGGCTTTTTCTGAATATCCCGAGTTAAGGAAATGAAGTAACTTCCTACTGTGCTTATCCAACTGCCGCTAACGCATTTCCGGAAGATTGTTACATAAAGTGGCACTAGAAATCAACAATACTCAACCCATAGCTGATCTTCAGATTGTAGCGACCGCATGTGCGTAAGCTTCGTACTGCCTAGTCACGTGGTCGGATACAATACTCGGACGAGGGCAACGTCCGCGGAGTGTGGTTACTATCTTAGCAACCAGGTCCGTACCCAGAATTTTGATTTCGGGGAAAAAAACTTTGCGTAATACTCCAAGGCGACGATTGAACCTTCTCCTATAATTGTCCTTATAAAAAAAAAGAAAAAAAGAATCGGTTAGGAGGTACAACACCTCACCCACCAAAGTACGGGATGTTAGCAATCAGTGTTTCGGATCGAGTGTCTAAGCCGGCTCGGCGATCATCCGACAGCTTTTGTCAATTTTAATCGATTATGAATTTGAAAGTCGACAGTCGGTAGTTACAAACAGTTTTATTTTCGTTTTTGTAGAGGAAAATTGATTAGTAATAATACTTAATAAGATGAATTAAAATTTTGTGTATTGATCAAGAGGTGCCCTGACCGGATCGAAACGGTCGACTTTTTTCTCGCGCTAAAAAATTTATCCGATCTGTCTTCTTTACGGAGTAATGCCCACTCGACCCTATACTGGCAAATGATCGGATCAGAAGGATCGGATTTCTTTAGAAGGTCCAAATGGTCCTGAGGGGTTCGCACATATTCTCATTTTCGAAAAAACTTTAAAGACTTTAACACATTCAATTGTGCGTAATTCCTTAAAAAGTAGCAGAATCTTAAGTAAGATAGAAGCAGGTAAGGCATTTATTATAGGAATGAATTATACCTTTTAAAAGGCTTACAAGCACAGGATGCACACATGTTCGTAGAAGCGCGGATATCCTGAACTCAAGCCGAAGGCCTTCGAGTTATCCTTCTCTCAAACACCAAACGCCACCTAGCCGACGGAATTGACGTCAGAAAACGGAATTTGGTTGGGGATTGTCGTCCGGTTGTGGTTGCGAACTAGCATTGACAAACAACAGAGGAAAGATTGGCCGACAAAAAGCTTGTCTGACATGGTGAAGGAAACCGCGAGATTTTCCCCGTGATTAGACTAATCTGTTATATAGACAGAGTGTCATTTCATCAGTTTCAGTCAATCGAAAACCAGTGATACAGCTGTTCAGTAAAGAGAAGCCGGCCTGCAAACCCGAATCTCTTGTGTCAAGAGTGTAATTGTCTTTCCTTTATTAACTTCTGCTGAGTGAAAATCCTGCCATGTCGGCGTTTCGTTACACCCACGCTGTAGTATGTCGAGTTCCCGATAGTTTCAAAAACGCTATCGGGCTGTCTTCGCCTGTTGATGTAGAAGAAGCCAGGAAGCAACATGCTAACTATGCCAAGAATTTGAGGGACCTCGGTCTGGACGTTATTGAATTGCCCGCTGATGAAGGCCTACCGGACAGTGTCTTTGTGGAAGACACTGCCATTGTCGTCAACGGAACTGCCTTGATTACCAAGCCTGGCCATCCCAATCGTCGCAAGGAAGTAAGCAAAATAAATTTAAAAAAAGATTAGAAAGAACGTTGACTGACAATCGTATTTTCTTGTAGGCAGAGATCATGAAGGTTATCCTGCAAAAAGAATTAAACCTGGACATCGTAGAAATTAAAGACGACGCTGCTACTCTTGATGGAGGAGACTGCCTTTTTACTGGTAAGATTAGAGGCGATGTGGGTGTTCGCAGCTAATGAGCTTTTCGTGTATCATTTCTTATTTTTTAGGTCGCGAATTTTTCATCGGCATGTCCTCCAGAACCAATCTAGCCGGTGCCCATGCCGTGGCTTCCGCCTTTCCGGAGTATCCGTGTACTCCTATTAAAGTAATGCGAGACAGGTTTTTTTTGCCTTCGGAATAATATTATTTTTGCTTTTCCTTGCGTAGGTCGACACCGGATTACATATTAAGTCCATTATGTCCATGGTAGGACCTGATGTCATTTGTGTAAGCGAAGACAAAGCGGTTCTGGAAGTTCTGAAGGTAACTAAAAGTTTTTTGTCAGCAACATTAATATGGGTACTAACATTTTGGCATGCTTAGCGTATCGAGCGTGAAGCGACTTTCCAGTACCAGATTTTGCGCGTCTCTGAGAGGATCGCCGCCAATTGTCTTTACGTGAATGGCGTCTTACTGCATCGTGCAGCGGATGAAATCCCTAAATCTATCAAAGTAAAGTCATAGATGAGATTACGAAGCGGGAATATTGGTAACTAACTCTCTTTTGTCATCGGCAGGTTTTCGATGAGCTGGTATGTGAGAAACGAGCGGTTCCCATGTCGGAGCTGACCAAACCACAAGCTGATATGACCTGTTGTTCAATATTAATCAAGAAACCGCGCACTATTAAAAACCTGCAGGTTAATTAAGTTACTCTAGCTCAGAATTGTGTCTGGTTCCGAACCAGATTCCATGAAGGGAGGCAACACTAGTTTCTTTGTATGTCCAAAGAGATGGAACCATTTTCTCATTATTGTGCCTTCTAGCTTTACATCTTTTTTCTTTACAGTGCAAATAGGAAAGTCAAACTTCCAAAAGTACTAATACTGCAATGAAAGTGTTGGTACGAAGTTCCTTTGCGTTTTCGGTGTTTCTCCAAGATCTTATGTCGTGTATATGCTGGTCCCATAGTTTTGATTTCTGTGTTTTCTGTGTCGTCCACGTTTTTATTTCTATGTAATTGTCTACTGCCGCATTCCAATTTTCGGGTCTTAACTGGACTTTATGCCAAGGTGTGCAACAAAAAGTGAAGGCAGGAACGACTGCCATGAAGAAGTCTTATAGTTGTACCTTTTTATTTAAACCTTTGCTGTACTCAAGACATTGCCTATTTAACATTCAGTAATACAGCTTTTTGCTTTAAAAGAAAAACTTAATGTATCTTGAATTATGAAGAAGGCTTAACGGAGTAGCAAACTTGGTCGAAAGAAGGATTACTGACAAGAACCCAGTAGTCGAGTACCGAGAGCAAGTTCATGCGCTCTGGATGCGCTTAGTGCAATGCAACCCGCCCCTTCGAGCCATTGTAGTGTGGGCATTACTAGTGGTGGCGCTGTTCCACTACAGTAAGGGTGATTGCTCCTGTGTTGTGTGTTGGAGGTTCTGGGGGGCTGACTGATTGATCACATCAGTAGGAAGTGTGAAGTGCGTGGATGAATAATTAGAATGTTTTGAAACTGCTCCAAGTGTGTTTCCTCTTACTGCATAGGCTCTTCTCAAAAGCCAAAAAACGCATACCTGTGATCCTGGTGACTGAATCCTTTGTCGTTATGAAGATTAATGCACAGTTTTGGACATTGTTTACATGGCGATCAGTCGTTGCATTCATTATTCTACCCTGGTTCCTATTTGTACAGATGGGAGCTGGTATGAAACTCGAAAAGAGAAGAGAACTCAGGTAAAACTTGATCATATATCAGTAACGTGGCGTAATGCACCAATATTGCCATTTTTTCTCTTGCAGGGATGAAGCGAAGGATATGTTTTACCATGGTTACAGGGCCTACATGGTAAGGAAAAGAAAGAAGAAAATAAAGAAGGAAAGCGAAGTTCTGAAGAAAAATGAATCCTTAATGGGTTACTGTTTTCACTATAGGAAAATGCTTACCCGGCAGATGAATTGATGCCATTAACTTGCAAAGGGAGGTGGCGAGACACCGAGTCGAGAGGTGACGTGGATGATGTCTTGGGAAAGTACGTCTTTATACCTTTTTTCCCCCCTTTTCTGGATTCTATTTTTCAAGCTAACGGTATCTTTTTTTGTACAGTTTCTCCCTCACGTTAATTGATTCGTTGGATACCCTAGTCGTCTTGGGTGATTTTGAAGAATTCGAGCACGGAATTCGGGAAGTCATTAAAAACGTTCATTTTGACCATGATATCGTCGTATCAGTCTTTGAAACCAACATACGCGTCCTTGGGTACGTTCGCCCTGGTTGAGGACGTTTGGTTTCATATTTATGCAGTTGTTACATAGTGTCCATTGTCAACCTGTTGTGGTTTTGTGAGTAATAACTGATTTGTGTTCATTTTTTCTTAACCTCGGCTGTGGGTTTTCGCAGGGGTCTTTTATCAGCACATGCCTTGGCCACTTATTTGCAGCAGCGAACCTCTTTATTGCCCTGGTACAAAGATGAGCTTTTGACAAAGGCTCAGGACTTGGGATATCGATTGCTGCCCGCGTTTAACACCACCACCGGCATACCGTACTCACGGGTACCGAATTTTATCTCAATAGCGTGCGAAAGCGTGTTAGAATTTGCGACATATGAAATAGTACGGTTGTGCTAGCTACAGTTCATCTTTGCAATTTTAGTCTTGTTTGTAACCGTAGAAAGAGAAGGAAACGAAAGTATCTGTTGTGTCTAGCGATGGATCAACTGAGCAGCGCCACTTTTTGTCCTCTTAGTTGGGTAAATAATAGACTCGGTGATGTTTTCTAGCTGCCAGGAGAATATCAAACACTACGCTTACCTACAATCAGCTCATTATTTTGCTCAGCGACCTCACATTTCCCAAGGCGAACTTTAAGAGACTTTTCGTGGCAAGTTTTTTTAAAGAAACAACGAGCAAATGTAGTAGAGACAGCAAAAAAGGCAAAGCTTCTTGTCGGTTTGCTGTGGCATTAATTGTCCGCCAAGCGGATTATTGAACTAAGGCAAGGGAGTTGTTTGGTGGAAAAGTAGCGAGCTCGCAGGTAAAACCCGTTTTTTGTTTTGTTTTTTTGAGTGTTTTTTATTGTAAAGGGACAGAAAAACTTTTCCTTCTGTCGTCGTGGTTACTTCTATTAAAATTTCTCTCCTTTTTTTTCTTTTTTTTTACGTCCAGTGCGTTATGGGATTCCTGATCCCTCTTTTTTCCCGTTCTAAAAAGAAAGAAATGATAAAATGAGCTTGTTTCTCTGTCCTCCCTTGCCTTTGTCTTGGACAAACAAGCGACGACAAAATCCGTTCGAGCACCGTAATTTCAGGACTTTTGACAAAGGAGGGGAAACGCGCTAAGAAAGCCAAACTTATGCATTCAATTACCTGACAGGTCCAGCGTCCAGCATGACAATCCGCTTTTCATTTTCTTGATAAAAGGAATCATTCGCTCTACATAAGATGACTTGTTCTCGTGCAGTCTGCTACACATTCGAGAGCACTCGAGGAAAATCTTTTATTTTTCTTCCCCTCTTATACTTTTAAGTGTGAAAAGAGAAGCGCTTTCCAGCTTTATGATAAAGTTTGAATCCTCCGTACTTTCCATGTGAAGCGATTTTAGTCAAGGTTTGACTGTCTGCCCGGCGTTGCTTTACGGGTTCGATAAGAAAAAAAAGAGGTTGAGGGGGACTTTTGCACTCAAGGGTTGGAGGAAAGAACCGTTTACTTGGTATAATTGGTTAAAATGATAAGAGACTCCAGGGAAATGGTTTTGAATTTGACATTCCGTCAGTTCAAGGCTACTGCGCCCCGTAGCGTTCTCCCTCTGCTAAGTGCTGTAACGGGATTCCACGAAGTGATAGCATAAGATCGTTGGAGTCTTGTAACACCCAGGGACATAAAGGTCACTAATTAACTTGTGTGGTATGTAGATCAACCTACGCCACGGAGTGAGTCCTCCTAAGCTCTCCGGTGCGCGCGAGACGTGCACAGCATGTGCCGGTACTATGATTCTGGAATTGGCTGCGTTATCGCGCTTAAGTGGGGAGCCCATTTTCGAAGTAAGCCTTAAAAGTTTTTTTTCTTCTCCCAAAGCGTCTAGGGAAAATCAAGTTGTCTTGTTCTCATTATTTTGAGGTATTATCTTTTCCATTATACAGACAAGGTAAAGAGAATTGTTAACGATTGAAGATTTTTTTCTTTCGTTTTTTGTGTCTCGAAATGAGACAGCAGTCTAAGAAAGGCAGCAGAGTATAATGTTTTCTGGAATAGGAAAAGGGACACAAAGCCATGGACGCTTTGTGGTCTTTGAGACACCGTAGCTCGGATTTGATGGGTACCGTTTTGAATATCGACAGCGGTGACTGGATACGCAGAGATTCGGGCGTGGGAGCAGGCATTGATTCCTATTACGAGTATTGTCTGAAAGCATACGTTCTGCTGGGAGACGATCGATACTTGGAACGCTTTAACAAAGTAAGATTTTCCAACGGTATTTGGAGCTTTGAAATAAATAGAACCATACAAAGGGAGAGGGTGGGAGAGTTACACGCAGGCAAACACATAGCTTCGGTCTAATATCAGTTGTTTTTATTTTATTTTTCTGGTACATCCTGCGTTTCCGTTTCTTTACTTCCTGGAACTTGTATTGTGGCGGCTTCCAGCATTATTCTGCCGTGATGAGGTACATAAGCCAGGGTCCCATGCTCCTAGATGTACATATGCACCGTCCTCACACCAACTCTAAAAATTTCATGGATTCCCTGCTAGCGTTCTGGCCTGGGTTACAGGTCACTTGCCTTATTCAAGAATTTGTGCCCAATGGGTAATGATTTATGCAGGTTTTGAAAGGAGATCTAAAACCTGCTGTGGAGACGCACGAAATGCTGTATCAAGTCATGCAACGCCACAATTTTCTACCCGAAGCATTCACCACAGACTTCCAGGTAAAAGGCTTCCTACAATCTTTTTTCGTCTCTTTCTTTCTTTCTTTCTTTTGTCAGCGTACGGAAACTCAATCTTCTCCGGTCTTTGAAACCATTGTTGCATGGACAAGCCAACTGCTTTTTTTGAAGCAAATAAAATAAATGTTCTGGGTTATTGGTTAGGTACATTGGGGCCAACATCCTTTACGTCCAGAATTTGTAGAATCCACTTACTTTTTGTACCGCGCGACTGGCGACCCGTACTACTTAGAAGTGGGCGAAAAAGTGTTGCGAAGTCTGCAGAAATACGCTCGCGTGCCATGTGGCTATGCAGCTGTCAAGGACGTTCGCACTGGACAGCACGAAGATAGGTAATTTAAACGGTACGGTACGTTACACTGCAGAACGAGACTTTTCAACGTGGCAGAAACACGCCAATCTAGCGTCTGTTAGCAATGTAACCCCGCTTCATAGCGCTATTCTTATGGTTACTCTCTTATTATTATTTTTGGGTGTCTAGGATGGACTCTTTCGTGTTAGCTGAGACGTTCAAATATCTTTACTTATTGTTTGCCGAGCCAGAAGACTTACCTTTACGCCTTGACGACTTTGTGTTTACGACCGAAGGTCACTTGTTTCCTTTGTCTTTGGCGAGACTGTCCAACCTAACTGCCATACCAGTAAGTTGGTCTGAAATGATACCCAATAAGCCGCCATCCTGCTGTTTTCGCGCTTTCCGAGACTTCCTAAAGCGGATACTTTCTGGTATCTTTGCTTTCATTCAGCTACCGGAGACCTACGTCGAATCGCCCGATGATGATGTCGACCATGCCCGGTCCTGTCCCAGTGCCCAATTTTTGTTTCCGGGCCCAGAGAATTCTGTAGAATCGATTCGGAAGCCTCTCAAGAACTTCGTCGATAAAGAATTCCGTCCCGTGAGGAAAAGTATCAAGCGGAACTTGCGAGCTCATGACTTCCAAGTATTATTTGTGTTTCGTTTCATTTTCGTCTGAATATTTTGGGAGGTTTTTTTTGCATGTTTTGCATTTTCCATGCGTTTTCCATGCGTTTCTATTGCTTACGTTTTCTTTGAACTTGCGATATCGGTTATATTTCTTTTTCTCTTGTACAATTCACAACTAGGCCGGGAATGCAGAGCATATGCAGTTGTTGAAAGCAATGGGCATCACCATAGTTGCATTGCCGGACGGCAGAGTTCAGTTGTTGCACACGTTTTCTAACGTGAGTGGATTTGCAGTTCTATTTTTGTTTAATTTTGTACCCTGCTTTCCCATTGTAAACTGTTATTTTACACTTTGCAAATGACATGCATAGGCCCACAGTGCAGAAGATGCTGAAGAAGGGTTAATGTTTATGCAAGAAATGGTGGAACTGTCGAGAAGCCTAGCCACCCAGCCAGAAAACCCGCCCAAGACGCTGACGTATACAACTATGCTCATTACGCACACGGAAGATGGCTTGGAAGTGGGCGAGAAGCGGAGGAAGCATTTGAAAGTTGGCCCGGCCCAATTTGGACTTGAGTTAATTGGTGACGTTAAGGTAAAGAGATGTAGAAACTTGTACGCTGCAAAAAGTGATATACTATCAGTAAGTTTTCTTTTGTTTTAAATCTTTCCGTTTTCGTGTACTAGGTGAGCGGTTTCATGGCTGTTGCTAATCCGGTTAAATTGTGCAGCGAAGCTGACAACGCCGAAGAGTTAAGAGGGAAGATCGTGTACGTCGAGCGAGGGGATTGTATGTTTATTGACAAGGTAAATTTCAGACCGAGCTGCAAGGAAGCTTAGAAAGAACGTGTTTTTAAAAGTTTGTTCGTCGAAATGCCGTTGTCGAGGAAATTCGATTGCAACAAATTTCACCGATGACACAAGCACTCTTCCGTGACGTACTTTTTTCTATTTTATCTTTATCTTTTTATGTTCATTTTTTCTCTATTCTTCTAATTTAAAAATAAAATAATATAATTATATTTTGTTTCTAGGCTCGCCGGTTGCAAAGAGTGGGGGCTTTAGGGGGTATTGTAGGAGACAATCAACCGGCGCCGGTAGCCGACGCCCCACTTTTCGCTATGTCCGGAGATGGTGAAAAGGACGTGAATATTCCGATGGTGTTTATGTACAAACACGACGCCTGGAATTTATTAGAGGCCTTTCGCAAGGATCCTACCGTCTATATAACCCTTTCTGAACACTCAGAGCAAGATGGTAAATGTCTTTTTCTTCTTAAGACGTCTATAACCGTCCGTTGTACCATGCGTTAGGATTTGGAACAGCCGAAATGGCCAGAATCGATGAAGAAGCGCCTACTTTGCCTGAATTGCCCCAGGATGCAACACATGAAGCGTTGAAAGTCAATATCGAAGAGTTTGTTCGACAACATTCTCATGAAGCTGAAACTCGTGTAAGGAGCTTTTTCATATTCTGTTGTTATTCGCTTTTATTCTTCTTACTATCGTTTTCTTTTTGTTTACCTTTTTAGTTATCCATTACTGTTATGTATGTTTTGTTTTTATTATTATTGTTTGTTAAAGTTAGTTACTATTTTTATTTTCTTTCGTATTTTATTTTATTCCGCTTTTTTGTAAAAAAAAATTGTCTTTAAGACGTACGACGTCGAATCATCAACGTATTAACGTCTCCGGCTTTCCTTTTCGCCCCTTTTTTTGACATATTAAAATTGTAATTTCCTTCCGTCCCGTGATTAGATAAAATCGGCAGTCCCCGTATCCTTTAAAAATTTGCATAGCATGTTTTGTATAACAAAAAATTTCCTCTGTAGTTCTAGCTCCAAACCCGTTTTAGAAATTTAACACTTGGACTCCTAGGCGTTGATAAATTAAGGTGCTTAAAAATAAATTGTTCTTTTGGACAGGCTGGAGGGTCGGAAGGCAGCAAAAGACAAACAGTCGGGGAAACTTACATAATTAGACTGGGTGAAGACGGGCAGTTAATGACGGAAAAAATTCCTGCTGTGGAACAAGGCCAAGGTTTGGGTACCATTTCGAGGATTGAACGATTGGCCGATGGCAACTCTGAAATGGAATCCGCGGAGGAGAAAATGTCTACTACGAATCCTACTTGGCAACACGAAAAGGGCAGCAGGGCCAGTAAGGACAATACGCTGACGAGTCAAGCTAAAGGAGAAGCTGTACCCGTGACAGCTGCCAAATACGAGCTGCCAAGCTATTGGGAGAGTAAGACTGCTAGTGAAGATTTGGGGATACACGCCAGCAGTGGACCATCGAAGACGAGTTTGAGTGACCGGAAATATTTGTTGCAGATGGTCAGATTTAGTCTACGCACGTTACTCTCCCTCGAGCCGGAACTAAATCAGGTCAAAAACTGGAAAGCGTCTTCTAAAGAGGATTTGCAAGAGCTGGGTGGTTTGGCCAGCGATTTGCGAAGTGTTGTGATCGAAGTGTTTGAGAGTCAGCGTCGATCACTGAAAGATGGCATAGCCAGGAAGCACACGGACGGTTACGAATCTTCGTTTAAGCTTTTGTGGCCCACGTTTCCGTGGCCTAATACGTACTTGGAAGAGATGATATTTCTCTTGCAAAGTGTGGCACGGGACCGGGAGTTTGAACCGGAAGATAAACCGTTGATAAACGACGTGACATTGCTAAATAAGTTGTCAAAGCTGTTGGAGGAGTCGGAAGGACAGTCGCGGGTCGATAGCGGGGAACACAAAGGAGCCAAAGAGACAGGTTTAACCAAAGAAGAGTTGGAAAATTTGCGATCTTTGCATCCAGATTTACTAGATATCCCTGACGATGAAAATGCCTTACGGAGAAAAGCTAAAAAACTGTTAGTGGCAGCGTTAATAGGGAAGACGAGGAAAGAGCACCGACAAAAAGCAGTGCGAAGACGGCGGAAAAGCGAGTCGACAGATTTGCCCATGCCAAAGCTAAGACCAGGGGATGAGTTGTAATGAGAAAGGCGTAGGACAAGGCGAGCATTTTTTTTACAAACTAAAAGTGGTGCGGGTGTGGTGATTTTTCCTTCTGTAATATAGGGACTATTTCAGTGGTGTACTTATTCAATTTAAAAAGGGAGTGCGAATGAAAGAAAATTGGGGTCAGTAACTTGTATTTGAGTTCTGTTCTAAGATTACTGCTGTCATTCTGTTGCACTGTAATAAAAAACGGTAAAATATCAAAGTTTGTCAGTGCTTACTGCTCATGTATTGGCGCATTGTTCGGTTTTTCTCTAGGTATGGGAAATATTGTTTGCGGTAAGAAACAAATAAGCAAAGAATGTTTCCAAAAGCGGGACCGGCTGCCACTACAAATAGTTTCTGTTGAACTGGCTACACAGTGGAAACCGTGCTACAACGGGGCAACATGTTAAAACAATAATTCCCAAGTCGAACTGTTTTAGTATAGCGGAAGGTTTGGCAATAATTTAATTCCTACCAATCTAACCGGACCCAGTATATGCGAAACCATAGTTGTAAGTATTGAGGGCCCATTTTAAGCAGAAGGTTGTTCCGATTCAGGCTACGGTTCATCTAACTGTGGTGTAGGGGAATCACATGCTAAACGAGGTCAACTATTTCGCAGAAACTGCTCAGTGTTTCATAAACAGTCTTGACAGTAAAATTCTGGATTATAATATCTTGTGCACATCGTTGAGTATTTCCGTAAAAAGTTTTTCTTAAATTTGAAAAAACGCGAGTCAATTTTCATTTTTTTTTTGCAGAAAAGCAATTCCAAATATTCTGTCATTTCTTATAATGCAACTGGAAATTCAAATCCGACGTTTACTTTTGGAGTTATCATCTAGGAAATATCAGAAAACTGTAGGTGTTAAATCCGAAATTAACCGACGGATTTGAATCCGTTTTAGCCAATGAATTAGGTAAACGGTGTTTTACTGTGCCTTGACGCTGTCTATTTCAAAATGTTTTAGTCAGTGAGCGAAGGAATTGATTCTCGTCTGTGCGTGTGCCTTGAGAACGCCGCAGGTACTAAAACTTTGTCCCATTGATAGCTTCATTGATAGTTTTACATGGCGTTCTGTGCAAAGTCGCTACGCTATCGCGTATGTCATCTATCTGAAAGTTATTGTAATCTAAAATTGTACATTTGGCTATTATACAGCAAATTATTCGTCATTCTGGGGTAAAGTTTCTGAAGTAAGTCGGTCCACTGCTTCGGACCATGTATGTGTCTTATTTGCAGATATCCATTACTAGGGCCATTGCATGGACCAATACTACCAATATGCCTCACTTCTAGAAGTACAAGTTTTATGACGAAGTCCAACTTTCTCTTGGATTTGATACAGGCCTCATAGGCATAGGTCCCACGTATATATCATGGGAGGAAAGGTTACTTTAACAACGTGGAGGTTCCACAGGCAAAGGTGGGGTAACATTGAGCTCACGCTACAATAGATTCGGCCTTCTTTATTGGGAAAGGACTTTCCACTTGACATCACACCTCTCTTGCGGATCGCGATCACCGTCTTTTCTAGATAGAGAGAAGTGGGGCATCCCAATATCCCCTAACCTTGTTGGAAAGCGAGAGTGAGGTATAAAAGACCCATCCACAGCAGAACTAGAGTATCAGTTCACTTGTACTAATCCAAATATCAACATGAAGGTAAGTTTAAAATGTAACTTCGTACTTCAAGAAAAAAATAACTATATAAATTTTCTCTTCTATCTCTAGTTCTGTATCCTCGCTGCATTGGCCACCGTAGCTTTGGCGGCTGAAGTATACCACGAAAGCAAGTACCAACCGTCGCCTGCCTATCTTCAACCAGCATACAAGACTTACGAAAAGGTTTATGAATATGTAAGTATTAATTTAAACTGCAATATTTGACTTTTACTGATCCGCATTACGTTTTTAACCTTGTAGCCTTCTCAGCCGTACACTTTCGAATATGCTGTCAAGGATGATTATACTTACACCAACTTCGCTCGCAATGAGCACAGTGACGGCAAGATTACCGCTGGCTCGTATCGTGTAGCTCTTCCTGACGGTCGCATCCAAACAGTCACCTATAAAGATGAAGGCTACGGTTTGACCGCTGATGTCACTTACGAAGGCACTGCCCAATACCCCGAATACAAACAGGCCTACAAACCTGCTACCTACGAACAACCTAAACCGGTCTACACTCAACCCAAAGTAGAATACAAAGCTGAAGCTTACGAACAACCCAAAGTAGTCTACACACACCCCAAAGTGGAACACGAGGCCCAAACCTATCAACAGCCCAAATACGTTGCTAAGCCCGTGTACCGGCCAGCTTACAAGTCCGCCCCTGCTACCTACAACCAAGGTAACCTCGCTTATACCACCGTCGCCGCTCCTTACTCTACCACTGAATACGCCACTACTGTTCAATACTAAATAGAGCTCAATAGTTCGACGGTTTTATAAATTATCAGACAATTTTACAAATTATCAATACAGAAATATTTCGTAAAAATGGATTCCATATAGCCTTGTATGCATCTCACACATCAGGTTCAATGTAGTTGAAATCCTGCGTGAAGCTCAATCTTGCACTACGGAGCTATAAAGTGCTGTTGTGAATAATACGATCGCTATATTAGCACCATAGACAAAGTTTCCCTCAGTATCATTACGCTTCACGGTTGATGAAGACGGAAAGAATCACAAACAAACGAAAAAAAAAACACCCGGTGACGGGCCGAGACGGTCGCTAGTTGCAAAATATGTGACGCACTCAAGGGCTTCAAAGTCGCTCTTCTTTGGAGCACCGCTCGCTCGTGCATGCGGCTCGCTTATTCGCTCGAAATTCTAAAAAAGAGCGGCTCGTGCTCGTGTTCAAGCGCTATCTTTAGTACATAAAACTGTTTCAATGGAATGGAGTTTTCAAAGAAATTGTATTCTTTATTACGTTGGTTGTCCAACATTTTACTAAAAAAATACAAAAGAAATCACCGTGAAAAGTGATAGATTATTAAACGCATCAACTTCATGACCAAAGTTACGCTCCCTGCTTTCCACTCGCGGAAAGAAATTAAACGCGCTCGTTACGGCTCTGGCCGCAACTAAACAGAACTTGAAGTGAAGATATATTGCACTATGCGGGAACAACTAAAACCTTTTACTTCACTCTGCTTGCTATCGAAGTTCAGTTACGAGCGGTAAATGAAGGTTTCTATTAAGTTCTATGCTACTTACATATGCAAAAAAATACAGCAAAAGGTAAAGTTTTGCCGTCCTGTTTGCAGACATGAGTCCGAAATAAAAAGCAACACGTTCTCTGAAACAAACATAGGAAAAGCTGTTGTCTTTCATTTCACTGCCAATGTCAGGCGATCCGCTGTGTTGAAGTTCAGGCAAGGTAAGGCAAGGCAAAGCTATCACGTGACTTTGTTTGGAAGATGGTGGATGAAAAAATTGAATTGAATTTTCAATAAAAATGTGAAATTACAAAGGCTTGTTTGTTTATTATAATGATAAGATTTTCAGATTTATATTTCCTTCTAGCTAAAAAAAGATGCGTTTCGGAACGTCAAACGTGGCTGCGTTTGGATACACAAGATCTAATTGTTTTGTTAGCATTTTATTTATTTCCCAATCGTACAAGTTTCTTTTTGTATCAGTCCTTCCCCATGAATACAGTCAAACACTTTTGGTTCCAAGTTAATAAAGGGAGTTTCTTTTAAATAGTACTTCCCAGAATATTTGTATTATATTGCAATTACAAAGAATATGCATTCGAAGAAAACAAAAAATTTCCATATTTGCTCGTCTTGGTAACGACTGCAATAAGACCAGGA